>JAQQZZ010107310.1:0-13430 GCA_030265115.1 Mopalia vespertina | reverse complement strand
CGAGACATTGCTAATGCCAATGTCATTGAATTGTCCGATGGTAGACGAGACATTGCTAATGCCAATGTCATTGAATTGTCCGATGGTAGACGAGACATTGCTAATGCCAATGTCATTGAATTTTCCGATGGTAGAAGAGACTTTACCAGACACTATCTGTGGACAAATTACTTAAAGAGGTTGCATTTAGCATTTTTTTTTACTTTACCGACAACATTTTTACTACCTGAAATACCGAAACAATACAAAATACATCCAATCCACTTTGTCTACCAAATATCACTTGTTAAAATCCATTAGTTCCACTGAAGAATTTAACATAATACACAAGTAGTGAAAAGCCGAAAACGATAACTTCATTTTGACTCAATATTTCAGCAATTATCATGCCATCGTCAGGAACTCTTATGATGGCATAATACATGCTGAAATATTGAGTCAGAATGAAATTCTCATTTTAGGAATTACACTTCTTGTGTATTAACACTGATTAATGACCACTAAATATGTGTCACCAGGCATTCGTTGTGACTATTTTGCTTTCGGTAAGATACAGAAACAATGCCTTATTATTCTACTAGAAACACTACTGACTTTTTTATTTCTAGTCCCCACAAAAAGAAGATAGTGATTTGGACTCAAAGTCTAAACTCCTAGCAGGTAAAGGTGAATATTCATCAATTAAAAAAAATAATGTGCAATTTAGGTATTGTCTGATACTTTACTTATGCGTTTCAAGGACCTCCGTATTAATATGGGATTCTGGACGACAGTCCGTGTATTGGAATCAACATGACCTGAAACTCTTACAAATTAACTAGTAGTTTGCAGTAAAAACTGCCACCATAAGTTAATTGTGGATTTGCGATATATAAAAAAAAACAACTTCTGTAAATACAATATTTCAATATTGACTGTATGATAGACATATAGTTTAACTACAATAGAATAATTACTCAATATCTTCAAAATTAAATTAGTTTCAAATAATTGTTGCGACGGTTTTTGAGACGATAGAATACAGATTTAACATTCAAGTTTCCTAGAATATGCGTACAAATACACGTGAGACATACACGAATTTCATAAATAAGGAAACTCGTGTAAAAAAAGTAGAAACAATTAGCAGGCTTTTGTACATTAGGCAAAATCACGAATGGTTTCGCAAATCAGTTGAATCGATACTCCAAGAAACTAAAAATCATCGGTCTATCGAGTGTAACTCGTATCGCTATTATCCTCGGGATCTGCCACAAACAAGAAAATATCAATGGAGAGCGCAATTTACCCACCTGCCGCTGACATGTAAGGATTTTATTCCTTTGTGATGATCATCCAACAATCGTTTATCTAAAAAATCAAATGTAATCTCATGATGAGCCAGAGTACTTGTCGTTACAAACCATTTACAAACACGTAATGTCATTCATGTCATAGTTATGTCCCTTTATTTAAAACATGGTAAATGTAGCAGAGTCGAAATACCTCAATACTACTTTTAACAAATAATTTAATAATGGCTGTTCGTGACTACAGTTCATATGTTCATTCGCTGCTTTTGCTTTGTATGGGGCTCTTAAAGCTTGTTATCAAATCAGCCCAGCCCACTTTTGACACGTCATAGCTTAAATACGATGGCGACATGAGAAGATCCACAAAAATGTAACCACTCGCAGCCTTTACTCAGTCAAGAGTTTTTGTTTACGGGGAGTAGGAACTTCAGTTGTATTTGCTTTGCCCGAGCACAAAAGATCAACAACATATCAACAACGACGCCACAAAGACGTCATCCTGTAAGATAATGCTTAACGAAGCATTATAGCCTAAATATCACGAGAAGAACGGCGTCCGATAATCATCCGATAATCAACGACTGTTGATAGGAACTTTTGCGGGTAAAGTGTTAGAAATAGTTTGACAATTTTTATGTGGATTTAAAAAGCAACCCTATTCAATGGGCTTTTCTGGCAGTGAGGTTTTCTGGTGTAAATCACAGAAGAGTTGACTCCAACGATCATCGAGGTGGGTTTTTTTTACGAGGATTCCTCACGGCTTTTCTATCTAGTAAGTAAGACAGAGTAATGGTGATTCTTTCGTCCTATAAGTGAAGTACAATTGAATACGACTTAAACTCTAATCAAATAAACCAACCCAAATAAAACAAGTATACAATTTGAGAATGTCATACCTAGCGAAAGCTCTGAAAGGATAATATTACTAATTTGAGACTGCCTTTCGAAAATGTACCTATTTGTTTAATATTGCAGATGGCAAGAAACCAGAATATAACAGCATCGTTAACCACAAAGACCTTACAACCGTCTCACCTCTACAAGGCTCTTTACCTGTCGTTGACCGTAAAGACATCACAACCGTCTCACCTCTCCAAGTCTCTTTACCTGTAGTTAGCCGTAAAGACATCACAACCGGCTCGCCTATGTCAGACTCTTTACCTGTCGTTGACCGTAAAGACATCACAACCGTCTCACCTCTCCAAGTCTCTTTACCTGTCGTTGACCGTAAAGACCTCACAACCGTCTCACCTCTCCAAGGTTCTTTACCTGTAGTTGGCCGTAAAGAACTTCCAGCCGTCCCACCACACCCACACTCAATATCTGTCGTTGGCCGTAAAGACATCCCAAACGGTTCACCTCTCCCAGGCTCTTTACCTGTTGTTGGCCGCAAAGACATCCCAAACAGCTCACCCATGTCAGACTCTTTACCTGTCGTCGGTCGTAAACAACTCGCAACCGGCTCACCGCACCAAGGCTCTTTACCTGCTCTGCGAAGTGTGAACTGCGCAATAAAGAAGGTGGTATTTTAATACAGTTTGTGTCATTAAACTGATGTTCTAATATGTTTTATTACAATTTCCATATACGCTTAACTCTAAAGCGAAGCGCATAAACATTGTACACAGCCACTTGATTAAGATTGCGAATAACTGATTCTTTGTATTGATTTACAAGCCAGTTTTTAAAAACTGCTAGATAACCATACTGTACTACACGATGGTCGCCTTGGGGCGATCGTTTATAGAACAAATCAACTCGGGCTTTAATGTTTTCTTTTAATTCCTCATATAAATGATTGAATTCTTAGCAAATATGCTACAAACTTCAACTTGATTTCAAATAACAGCCAAACACACCTCTAAAGGACACCCCGACAAGCCATTGATATCGTGTTTTAAAAACAAGTGAGAAATGGCCATTGCTTAACATTGATGAATAATATAACAGTGGTTCAAATGGTCTGTAAATGTATATCAGAGGAATCGATTTTTCGGGCAGCGTAGGATTCGATGGGTTAATGCCGATAAAAAGGTCTAGGCCTATTTCATGTTGCTTACTATCCGTCACGTAACTGTTCTTACATTATTGTCTTATCATTGGTACCTAAATGTAATAAACAATATCAATGATGACATTTGCCTGGGTTTCCGGTGACTACATCTTTATAAATGCGACAGACAGTTCCGCAGAAAATGACAAACGTTTTCCTATTCTCGCGAAACAAATACTTTTTCGTTTTTTGAGCAGAAGCATACAATTCTTAAACTCTAACGTTACAGGGAAATCTAGTGGGTGTGTGTGGACTAACAGGGACTGGAAAAACACTCTTCTCGAAGACCTTTTTGGGAAGGGTAAGTTGAAGCCAAAGTCCGCTCACTATCACACCCGACTACTGTATGGTCATGCAGCTAGTTGAGTCGTTCAGTTAATTCGGTGCTTGTTTCACAAGTAGATTTTTAGAAAACGATATAAGTGACTTTTCCAAATTACCACAAACAACAAATTAAACTAAATTTGATTTATGCTGAAGACTGTACTTCAACAAAACTTTATTTTATGAATAGTATACATATAAGTTGGATTTGTTTTCATATTTAACACACAAAAAAATGGCCTATTCGATTGAATACAGAATAGGATTTACCATCCAATCGCTATATGTTTGACATAGATAAAAATGTTCCCGGACTTGTCCACACCAATTACGAGCATAACACTATCAATTATAAAAGTATTGCTAATAATAAAAGTATTTTCACTAACGTTTAACAGACGCTAAAATCCGATTGTTTAGTCATTTATTTCCTTCAATACAGTTGCATCTCAGTTCAGGATCGTACCAGGTAAACCAGACGGTGGCATATCTTCCTCAAACACCTTGGGTCATTAACGCTACCTTCAAGGACAATATTCTGTTTGGTTACACCTTCGAAGAGAACAGGTACGCTAACATATTTGACCATACTAAAATTCGTAATTTATTTCAATTATTCGTATTGTTTTTGTGTGTTTATTATAAAAATTTGAAATCGACTCACCCTTAATCCTTTAGGTAATTGCAATCAGTCAAGTTAAGTGTTTATATATCTGCCACAGATACCTTTATGTGCTAGACGTCTGCTGTTTGTGGAAGGACATCAAGGCATTACCCGGTGGTGAAAATACTGAGGTGAGGTATAGACAAGTATTTTGAGAAAAAAAAGTATTTATCGGTGTTACAGATGGGTTTCGCATTAACTCACACATCAAGCGTTTTGTATTAGTTTATGACGTCTTCGGGTAAGCGACTGTTTATATTTAGTTTGGTTCGTTAGTTTTAGTCAAAAGGACATGCAAGTAGACTCAGCCCTCGTTGGTCGCTCATTACAACCCTACACGATTCGAAACTTTATCAAGCACTTCCAATCAAGAAGACTCAGTCTCAGTTGGTCGCTCATTACAACCCTACAAGATTCGAAACTTTATCAAGCAGTTCCCGTTAAGAAGTAATCTGTTTCCCTCATAATCTACATATTTATCCAAAGGAACAAATACAAAAAATGTTATACTTTGAAAACCAACCAAGTTATCCCTACAGATAGGTGAACGAGGTGTGAACCTGAGTGGCGGACAGAAACAGAGAATCAGTCTGGCCAGAGCTGTCTACAGTAACCGAGAAGTGTACCTTCTTGACGACCCCTTCTCCGCTGTCGATAACTACGTTGCTGACCGTCTCTTCAGACGATGCATCCGAGAGGCACTGAAAGACAAAACTGTGTTGTTAGTCACACATAGAGTGAAGGTACTCTTAATGACAAAATTATAGGATTAGTCTTAATTCCAGCACAAGTAAAAAAAATGTATCCGAAGTTCAAAGAATAGATTAAAATTAAAGTTATTAAAATACGACTATTTTAATAATACAGTAGTGAGAAACTGACCGCACACGTGCGATTCATTCCAGTCGACTATACATATCTGTAATTTACTACGATTAGAGCAAAAATGGTTTCACTGAGTGTTCTTTTTCATTCTTAGAAATGATTCCAAAAAACAAAACATCAGTGTATTCTTCGTTATGGTTACAGTTGATGTCAGAGTGTGATTCTGTTATATTCGTAAAGCCTGGTGGGCAAATCGTGCAGAGCGATCACTACAATCTCCGATATAATAACAACCAGTACAGACAACTATTAAAAGCTGAGAAATCTGAAAATAAGATGAAAAACATTAACGAAACTGAAGGTTTGTATTTATAGTTTTACACTTTAGCAAAATTGTATGATTTGTTACATGGAAAATTTAAAAAAATTCAATAAGACACATTTTTTAATTCAACTGAATTTCGAATTCGTATCTTATCTTTGTATTCCCTGAGTCTAAAAAAATAAGTAAAGATGTTATTTTCTTATTTCAGAAATAAATAGTGATTCATCAGAAGAATCAGAAAGCGAACAATCCTCCAAAGGTAAATAATTCGATCTCATTAGCCGGTTTAACACGGTTTAATATACATACTTATTTATGTATCAGTTTTGTAAATGCAAAATTCGACTTACATTAAGCACCGGATGCTTTCAATGACGTTCCTGAATTTAGACAGACAAAATAGCCTAATGTTAACAGACCATAATTATGGAGAGAGTCTGCCGAACATTGGCAAATAAATTTATTACTTTTCTCCAGACAAGGGTCGATTGATAACAGATGACCCTCAGAAGAACAGTGTTGTGGGCTGGACTACTGTCAAATCGTACATCAAAGTTGGAGACGGCTATTGGAGAATCCCTCTGTATATCAGTCTTATCCTCGCCTATAGTTGTGTTCAGATTTTTGCTTCATTCTGGCTCCGATACTGGTTCGAGCACGATTCTGAGGTATGGACCCTAATCAGTGGTCAAGTTTTGAAACTAGACTATTATAATAACATTGTCATATTGTGTTGACTTGCCGGTCATGGGATATATCTTGGTTAATACTGCCAAAATGCTCCCTTGGGATTTTTAAAAGTAATTTCATATTCGTCCAATCCCCAAAGGATTCTATCCCATAGGTATGTCATATATTTGGACCTAAATGAACTAGATCGTTACAAAATTTTAGTAGGTTGAGAAGAATCCAGGAAAATTATTGGAAGCTCTATTATAAATTCAATCCACCATGTCGCGCCATGTTAAAGTTTGAATGCTTGTCTAATCGACTATACGCGATCAACTCACTGGAGCTTATAATCCTTTGAGCAATTGGGTGTTACTGGTTTCTCTTTCACAAGTTTCCGACTTCAATTCGACAACTGTGTCCTTTTCACACCGGATTCCTGGGTCTTCTGAAGCCGAGTTACAATAGATAAAAGCAAAGAAAAAAAGCTTAAATATTTATTTATTGTCTACTGTTTAATCTACCGTTACATTTCATTAAATCCCAGTTGGACAACAGATGTGCACCTCGGGGTTTTGTTCAAGTTTTTACTCCAATTGAATTAAATCTTTATAATTTAACGGACTTTTACTTGTCATAGATATGTTATTTTGTTGAAGAAAGAGTACACAGCGTGTAACACGAGCACCACGACTACGTTAAAGTGCAATGATACAAGCAATAACCAGAACCTCGACAAACACAGTCCGTATTTCTATCTCAACTTAGGTATATACGTGGGTACATTTGAAGTGCTGCTCGTCCTTGCTGCTTCCGCCTCGATTTTTCTAGCATTTGTAAGTTCACAGTTCATAGTATATTTGCACATGTATATTTTGTGAGCCAAATATATCTCCTTGTCAATCTTAAAGTAAAAAATAATCTAATGTATTTAATAAAAATTATCGAAATGTTGGTTTCTTTTAAGCATGAACCCTTTGTTCGTTCTGCTGCGCGCCTATCTTTTGGCAAAATGGTTCGTGATGTCCTGTATTTCATTTCATTTCATTTATTTTGTGGTCTACAAACTATTTAGCCCATACAGTGTTTTCCTGAAGGCTATTTTGTTGTTTTCCGTTACAAACACATTGGATACGCCTTTTGTTTTCAAACGAAGAAATCTTGTATCTGTCGTCGCCTACAGTTTTGCATCAAATTAACTTTTCAGATGACATTCAAAGCGTCAACATTCATCCATATAAACTTCCTTGAACGTATTATGGCGTGTCCTATGAAGTTTTTCGACGTCACACCTGTTGGAAGGATTCTAAATTTGTTTTCGTCTGATCTAACAGCAAGTAAGATAAAACCTTAATATATACACTTATTCAATGGAAGACTCGTTTTGTCAATCTGTCTGGGAGGGCTAAGGCGACTCCTTGCCTTCTAGTTGTGTATGAGAGGGCTTATACGATCCCCATCTACTAGTCGTGTATGAGAGGGCAGACGGACCCTGTATTCTGGTAAAGTATGGGATCGCCTAGATAAACCCCTCCTTCTAGTCGTGTATGGGAGGATTGACGTCCCCCACGTTCTGGTCGTGTATGGGAGGATAGATGCCCCCCCCCCCCCACCTTCTGGTCGTTTATGGGAGGACAGACGACCCCCACCCTCTGGTTGTGTATGGGAAGGCCTAGACAAATCCCTCCTTCTGGTCGTTTATGGGAGGACAGACGACCCCCTCCTAGTCGTATATTGGAAGGACTAAAAGAACCCCTTCTTCTTGTCGTTTATGGGAGGAAAGACGACCCCCTCCCTCTGATCGTGTATGGGAAGGCCTAGACAACCCCCACTTTCTAGTGTATGGGAGATAGACGACACCCACCTTCTGGTCGTGTATGGAAGGATAGACGTCACCCACCTTCTAGTCGTGTATGGGAAGGCCTAGACGACCCTCTTCCTTCCTAGTCGTGCATAGGAGGGCCTAGACGACCCCCACCTTTTAGTCCTGTACGGGAGGGCCTAGACAAACCCAAATTCTGGACGTGTATGAGAGGGCCTAGACGACCCCCAGCATTTGGTCGTGTATGGGAGGGTCTAGACGACCCCCCCTCCTTCTAGTTGTGTATGTGAGGGCCTAGACGACCCCCACCTAGTCGTGTATTGGAGGGCCTAGACGACCCCCAACTTATGTTCTTGTATGGGAGGGCCTAGACGACCCCCACCTATATTCGTGTATAGGAGGGCCTAGACGACCCTCACCTTCCAGACGAGTATAGGAGAGCCTAGACGACCACAACCTGCTAGTCGTGTATGGGAGGGTCTAGACGACCCCCCCCCCCCTTCTAGTCGTGTATGTGAGGGCCTAGACGATCCCCACCTTCTAGTCGTGTATGGGAGGGCCTAGACAACCCCCAACTTATGTTCTTGTATGGGAGGGCATTGATGACCCTCGCCTTCTAGTCGTGAATGGGAGGGCCTAGACGACCCCCACCTTATGGTCGTGTATGCGGACGACTCTGACTTTCCGGTCGTACAGTATCGGCTTGTTTTTTTTTTATTACCAAATAGAACTGGCTGTGCATATGTGTTTGAGTGTACATTTTTTTGCTGTTGCATTTTCACAATTTTATTTTACGCGTACACTTTGCATGTATCTTTCGGATGTATTCATATTGTTCCCTTTTGCTCACACTTTGAAGGGCTCATATTACTTACACGTCGAAGAACCTCATTAACAACAATGATATTTGAATTGCAGTTGATATGGGTTTTGGATTCGATTTCGACTACATGTCAATTAACCTCTTGCTACTGTTCTGTATTTTGGCAATGCTCGTCTACATCACCCCTTGGATGGGTGTTGTGATTCCACCGTGTCTCTTGGTGGTGTATTACTGCGCCAGTCGAACCAATGTCCCAATACAGAGCGCCAATAAGATGGAGAAGGCTGGGCGATCCAAGCCGTACAGTCTCCTAACGTCAACCATCAGTGGAATCGAATGTATTGTAGCTTTTGACAAAACACAGGAATTCATTGACAGGTTAGTGACATTTGCCAATAGTTTAATGTTTTGCTTAAATTGTTAGGTTAAAAAGCTGCAGCCTATCTCATAGCCGAAGGTACTCCTAGTTGATTCCTGTGAAACACCTTATAAGACTTTAACTTACACGACGATGGCAAACACCTTATCATACTTTAACTTACATGACTATGTTCCCTGTTAAGATTTTACAATTCGTAGTCTTTACTATAACATAACAAATCAACTTCTTTTTAAATTTTCTGTTGAATTGGAAAACACACAGGTAGACGTGTGCCGAGAACTGGACACTTTAGATCATCTCCTATTACTTTGTCTACTGTATACGAAAGTGCATCGAGATTTTATTATCACATTCTGTTTTGTAGTTTTTCTTCCAATCTTTCTAATGAGTACATATATCCACCGTATGAACTTTGTAGAAGAACCATTAAGTTATGTAATATAATTTTGTTCTAATAGTGCCTATAATAAATTCCTGTAGAAGATGCTTGAACTGTAATTTTGATATTTAGTGGGTTATGGAAGTTTGTGTTGCTTTGGAAATATATTGTTATATAACTTAAATGAAAGTTGTGCGATTTTGTTACCTATTTTAGATTCTGTGAGTCTTTGGACCAATTTTATGTCAGAACCATATTACCTTCTGCTTTTGTCCGTTGGACCGCTTATCGACTGGATATGATCAGCATAGTGACGGCCTTTGCTTTATCTATTGTCCTCCTCTTTCTCGATCCGAGTTGCACTGTGGCAGACGCTGGATTCACACTCACTCTAGTTATTCAGGTAAATGTTACGCATTCTTGTATCCACAGCAGGGATTGTATTGTCGTGTGATCCGCTATATGTCACAGGACTCATTCCACTTTCGGAAAAAATCTATATATCTCTGGTTTTAGTATAACGTAGGTACCAAAACAAATATAGCAATTGCCCATTTCCATAACAGTATCCAAAAGTAAAACCAACTGCAATTCTGAACTCTAACCCGTCATGCCAGAGTTTCCAAAATGGGATGAAGTATAAGTGAATTGAGCCTATTTTCCACAGAGTAAGAACGTATTTGAGTTATACTGACCTCAGCATGTCATATAGATGGGTACATCATTTGAGTTATACTGACCTTCGCATGTCATATAGATGGGTACATAATTTGAGTTGTACAGATCTGCGCATGTCATATAGATGGGTACATAATTTGATTTATACTGACCTCCGCATGTCATACAGATGGGTACATCATTTGAGTTATACTGACCTCCGCATGTCATATAGATGGGTACATCATTTGAGTTATACTGACCTCCGCATGGCATATAGATGGGTACATCATTTGAGTTATACTGACCTCCGCATGTCATATAGATGGGTACATCATCTGACCATGGTCAATATGACTACTGAGGGTTTAAACTACTCCGTATAGATCTCCTCAAAATGTCATAACTGTTAAATATGGAATACTAGTATACATTCATCAATAGAACTGTTTACATTTATCCTAATCCCGTCATTTGTTTTACAGATGTCTTTCATAATAACCAACCAACCACACCACATAAAAGAAGTTTTCGGACATTTGGCCTCTGCTGATAGAATTTCACAAGCCACAAAGGTATTTTCCTTGAGCTGCTAGTGTTTGCTGTCAAACATATTCTGTGATTTTGATGATATTCTTTGTAAGCTTGGTTATCACCGTTAACTCAGTTTCAGCATTTTCACCTGACATTAAAATCGCAACCGAAAAATTAGAATTTGTCTTTAATTATAAAAGTTCTTGGTGTATATTTAAATTTACAGCTTATAATCAGCTGAGATCAAAATAAGCAAGAAACTTAGGGATTATAAATAATATTAAAGATTTACTTAACACAAAAACTCTATTATCATTATATTATTCTTTGTTTTACAGTTACATGCATGTACGTTGCTGTAATGTTGTTTGGGGGAACACTTTTAAAACTCATCTGCCACCTCTAATAATACTACAAAAACGTTTAATAAAAATTATCTTAATTAAACCTAGACTGGAATCAACCACTTACCTTTTCCTCGATTTCGATTTATTCCGCTTACTTACATAAACGACTACCTCACCCTACAATTTGTTCATAAAACGCTCGTTCACCCTGAATTATCTCCCCTTATATTTCACGATTATTTCTCCCCAATTACTCATACCTACAACACCCGCCAGCATTCTGTTAATTTGTACCGCCCACGATCACGCACTAAATCCATGCAACATTCAGTTTCTATAATGGCCCTATGCTCTGGAACACCTCCCTCCATACTTAAAAATCACCCATACCGTTTCGGCCTTTAAATACAAGATTAAACAATTTTACAGCTGAGTGTTAAGCCGGTTATTATGCCAGTTGTATTTCTTTTCATCCCTTCTTGTTTTTTATTTGTTACATTATGTAAGTAACTTATTTTCTATACAAACTCTTCAAATGTTTACTCAAGTTGTATATATAACAGTGTAAAATATATTAGCACTAATTAAGCGTTTTATCAAATTTACTGTAAACATGTATGTCCACTTCACGAATTGTATTTCAACAAATAATCTATATAGCAAATAGTATTTGTCAACTTTATACCGGTAGGTTATATATACCATCTACTGCTGTTGTAGACCATCCCATCAGAGATGTGTACGGTTATTCCCAGATACTTACCCTCCAATGACTGGCCAGATAGAGGGGAAATTTGGATTAAGGATATCTGGCTGCAGTATCAACCTCACCTACGGTATGTTCTAAAAGGGGTTCACTGTCACATTCAACCTGGTCAGAAAATAGGTGTAGTGGGGAGAACTGGAGCAGGTAAGAAAACTGATACATAAATATATACTTTTATTTACTTACACCCAAAAAGTGCATTCTATATCTAAACTTTTTTATAAGCCAAGTGAAATCCTATTCCCCTAATAATGTACAAGTATAAAAAAGATCACCTATACTTTCAGCTTTACTATGGCAATTAACCCTTTTTCTACAGGTTCATTTACTCCATTCAATTCTTTAGTAGCGTTGATATGAAACAGTAATCAGGGGAATTCCTGTATTAAAGAATCCAGGTATAAAGGTGAAGTTATCAGCTGACTGTGGATATATCGAAGTGCGCGGTCATTACTAGGTGTCTTTCCTATTGTCCGCCAACAAATCGACGATTCGAAGTCGTCATATACGTGAAATGACCCTTAGTGCGTGGTCAAACACCAATCTTATAACTAATACCATTAATGCATTAAAATGTACCACTTAAATTAATTACACTGATTAGAAATTATCTCTGTCTGTCTCAAATCCAAACTGTAGAAAGCTATTTTCAACAATTGTATAACATAACAAGGTTTTTATCATAAACACACCTTTTGGGTTTATTAACATGCTAGCATCGTTTTCAAACTAACGTTGCTCGTCAATAAAGTTGTGTATCCATAAAAACCTTGTTATGTTACTATCCCTGCTTCTAAATGCCACTCAAAGAAGGTATACGTCGTCAACATTTGTAAAGCTTTTCTCTCTGTGATATTTAATTGAACAGTAGCTACAGCAATAGGGCGACAGTTACCAGTTTCACATCTGTTTGTTTTTTGTTTAACATTTGAAGCTACAAGAACACAGTAGCTTTAATTAGGCTGCCTCAACAAGCCATGTTACGCTATTAGCATAAATATACATCCTGTTCGTCATCGATGCCATAACAAAAGTCTTATTTATATGTAGCTTATAAACCAGATTTATTGTAACGTTTAGAAATGATGAGGGAGAGCATTAGGAACCCCTATGCCCCTCGAGAACTATATGTTATATGTTTATCCATCTTAGATCTGTCCTCTTTCCCCAGGTAAACAGTAAATAACTACTCGTTAATGGGATAAAAACTCTCCAATGCTCCATTTATATGTTTATCCGCATTAGATCTGTCCTTTTTCACTACGTAACACAAACAGTAAATATCTAATCATTAATGGGACAAAAACTCTCCAATGCTTTATTTATATGTTTATCTGCATTAGGTCTGTCCTCTTTCCCCACGCAACACAAACAGTAAATATCTAATCATTAATGAGATAAAAACAACAACTTCCCAATGCTCCTTTTATATGTTTATCTGCATTAGGGCTGTCCTCTTTCGCAACACAAACAGTAAATAACTACTCGTTTATGGGATAAAAACTCTCCAATGCTCCATTTATATGTTTATCCGCATTAGATCTGTCCTTTTTCACTACGTAACACAA
>JAQQZZ010107299.1:0-15808 GCA_030265115.1 Mopalia vespertina | reverse complement strand
GATGGATGGATGGATGGATGGATGGATGGATGGATGGATGGATGGATGGATGGATGGATGGATGGATGATGGATGGAGCAATGCCGTCTTTACACGGCAGTGGAGGAAGACTAACCTTCCAACAGTATCAACACATTTATGTGCTAGTGTCAATTACTGTTGGAATACAGCGGTGCAATATCCTTTAGCCTGGCGTAAAAGTCCAATCAATCAAGATGTACGTTAAGAGTTCTACCGAAATAAGTGTATTCAAGGTCGCATCATTTATCTAGCATGGGTAGACTAGACCGACGATCACGTGACTTTAAAAGGCCAATGAAAGAAAGAAATAACAGCTTTTGTGTATATCTAATTTGCATATACATAAAAATTAATGTAGGTCATAGCCAGGGCATATGGTGCGCATCCAATCAAATCTCGATGATCTCTACCTGATGGAAATTTTATAAGACTCGAACTTAGCATTGACAGCTTATCGTACCATAAGCCTACCGTTAGTCGTTGGGTATAAAAGCAGCAACTAGACTAAAGCCAATCAAATTTGACGGGCTTCTATGTGTCCACTGTTTAATGAACATCCGTTCTCTCACATTTAACGCAAGTTATTAAGAGATTTGTTAAAACTGATTGCATCATTTTAGAGAACTTGGGGTCATATATCTTGACAACGTGTCATTTTCGTCTGAGTTCTCATTAGCTCAACATTTATAAAGATGGCAGGAAAAGTCGGTAAGTTTCTACTACATATGTATCATTTACTTATATATTACCTGGGAATAATATATATTAGTCCCAAATATTACATACATCGGGTGTCGACTCAGGTCGTTTAGGTGGTTAATTTAATTTTTTGTAAATGTCTATACGGACGGATATGTTGTCTATATAGAATATTCTAATATATACAAAATAAACAAACGAGAACATATCTAGAACATATAAGACGATTCATTGATTTTAATTACATTACATCCCTGTGACAGTGTGATTGCTTTTTTGAAAATTTATACAAATCAATACTATATATATTTACCTCAAAACTCAAATAAAATAGGTTATTTTAAACATTTTTTATTTTAGATGTTTTTAATTATTCTACACGTCCGTCAGATCTTCTTTTCACTGTGACGATCTAGTCCCGGTATGTGGACTATATCTCAAATATTCACGTTATTGTTGTGATTGTTATTGTTATTCGAAGATCAGCACGATAAGTGTGGAGTTGTCGTAAGAAAGGGCCAAAACGATTTTTTTCAACCAGTTCCCATTTTTTTTAAAGCTATACGTGTATTACTTTGGCAGAATATACTGGCCTATATATTTAATTCTAAAATTAAAATAAATAAATTACATACAGCTGGGTTTGTTTACTCTTTGTAATGTTTATTTTTGAAATGTCATCGCAGTATTCTTAATGTAGAGTTTAACTATTAACACACCCGGATATTCGCCGCAGCGTGTAAAATACGTAGATAGAACCTATCTGGGTGCAGAGCATGTCGGAACACCTCTAGGCCATTTCCGTACCCTAAATAATCTCGGGCGATATATGGGTCATTTCAGATGGCCCACTTATCCACGTGTTTATTGTTTATGTCTGAAGGCTATTCTTGTGACGATATAATGACGTCATTAGAGCTACATTATTATTAAATTACTTACAGAGGACAAAATTTGAATTATTTACAACAAGTCATACTTATAAAGGAACAGTGTTTTGCTGAAATGTGATTTTACCCGAGAAACGGGGTTGTTTGATGTGTTTTTCTTTTATGCAAATCCGCGGAGTACTTACGTTGATTTTCACGCATGCGCAAAAAACATCCGGCGGTAAACATTACACATTTTCGTGTAATATTATTGCTTCCATTCACTTCCGAGATAACTGTACCGGTACGGAAAGTGTCGAAGGATGTTCCGACATGGTCATCACGGAAACCTCCAAACCCATTCGGAGAAGTTCGGGCGGTTTCTTCAAAGGGAAAGCGACAAGATATCTGCGCCCTGAGAAATTTTGGGGCGAGGTATTTATCTTCAGCTATAATAAATTATTAAAAGATGAAAAACATCGTAGAAAATATCTGTTCAGTGTGTTAGAAAGCAAATGTTATGTTTTTTCTTTTCCAATTGTCGTTTGACTTCGTGAGCCAATCGCTTTAACATAAACGTCAACCCAGATTAGGGTGCAGAAACAACCAAATAGGTACATATGATTTGGAATCGTTCTGTACAGATTCTAGTCAGGATTTCTTGATTTATATAGCTGCTAGGCTATTTACTGGTCGATAATACAAACTTACATTTTAAAGGCTGAGTCCATGCAGTATTGGAATCGAACTCATGGCCGTCAACGTCAGGCAACAAATCATTCTTGTAAAAAAAAAACAAGTGGACCAAATTACATTACATCAGAGGAAATTATGAGTACCATATAGCTTATCTAAAACCCTTAAGTTTGTGTTTGAATACGACGCCGCCATGCAGGTGAAATACCTCTAGCACTAACCAATCAATAAATCACATTCCTGGTTAAAACTACACTGAAAAAAATATTGCTTAACATCTTAAAGAAAAAGTTAAGGAATATTCCTCGAATAAAGCACCAGCGGAATATTCTATAAATTTCAAGAGATGAGACATGGAATTTGTCTCGGGGGCAAAGATTATTCCAAACATATTGATGGATTATCTTGAAGAGGTTACGAAAAATTCCACAAAAGTTTAAAGGCGTTATGGAATTGTTTCCATAACTTTATTAAGGATTTTCTTTTACAGTGTACTTGATTATTAGAGAAGATTTTAGCAGCGAATGGTTTGTAAGAGAGCGTGTCCACGTCAACAGAGAGTTTGATCCTGACGCTGTTCCATGAAATACCCATTCACAAAAGAAATATCTAAAATAAGTTTCAGACTGTGATAGATTGCTGATGTGATTAAACACTACATAGAGTTCTCCTGCTATTTCTGGTACGATTTGATGCTTTGAAGTTGCACCGTCTTACTTAACGCCCACATATATCGAATATCCAAAGTTAATCGCTCTAATGGAGAAAATAGCCTAACGGCAGACGCTTCAGTGAAAACGTTAAGACATTCTGGAATAACCTATTTGTTAAAACGTTTCAAGAATGTGCAGCCATCACCCTTCAATATTTAAAATCGTCCTATCACCGTTCAAATTGATTTTAAATAACCATAGAATATAACTCCTTTAAGTGGCATTTAGAAATTGGTAGTTATTTAACGCATACACTTGTTATGGATTACAATAAACCTAACAATTGTAATCCATAGCAATGAGTCTGGGTTCCATATGGAATATACAAGACGCGGTATAGGTTTATTTTATATTATCACTCAGCAGACCAAAGATAACGTTTCTGTAAAATGACGGAAACAATATTATTGAACCAACATTGGGATTCGCTCTAGTCAGCTTGCCAAATGTAAGATGTACATGTCGTATAAACTGTGTAACAGTTGTCAAGAATATAAGAACATAGGTACGCCATTGGCTTAAACTTCGTTAACCTGTGCAGTGCAAACCCCTTGTGAGCCAGTAGTCTGCTCCACTGGGATGGTCCTATCGGTTCTTCCAGTGTCTCAGAATTTATGATGTTTTTGGTTGAACAGATGCTCAAGTTAAAAGACGCCTAATGTCAGACGTCAGGATATGTTGTGGAAATACAAACGTCGTATCAGTTTCGTTGAGTATGGTTTAGTAATGTCGTTAACCCAAAAAAAGTTTGGTTGTCGTAATTAACGGTATATATAAACGAGAATCAAAACAATTCTTTATCCAATTTGCTTAGGCCCATGCATGCTTATAGGTGATATACGGCCTCGCCTGTGAGGTTCATTGGTCGGACTTATGAACCACTTCCTGACATGGCAACATCACCTGGATATTTCTAACTGCAGTCGTCGTGGAAATCTCAAAGCTATGAGTTTTCTATTTAGTTTTCCGAGACAATAATCAACTAAGAAATCAGATATCTGCTTTTGGTGATTTCTCGGATCTTTTTTCAGGGCGGCGGAATAAATCTGTCTTTTCCCAATGGTATTACGCGCTATCACACACATTGTCCAACAAGTTAACGAGTATGGAGGGTTGATTCCGTCTAAAGCCATCATAATTAACGGAATGCATGTCAATAGATTTCTACATCCAGTCAGAAGCGGGTGGTTTATTTTAGTCTACCTCATCTGGAAATCCAAGCGTTATAATTGGGGTCAGTGTGTCAGTGGTGTAAATTCCAACCCATGTAACAGAAGGGAAACAGGCCACTCCCATATCAGGGTAACGGGTCAATCGTAGCCATGGGCCCTACAGAGATTTTTAACACGCAGAACTGGTTTCAATACCAATAGTGATATAACAGTAAGAGAACACGAGTGAGTGTCTAAGGTTACTAGTCATACACATGTCACTGGCGTAAGACATAGCAACCTCCTACCACATACAAGGACCTCCCGGCTTTATCCAGATAAAATAATGAGCTTGTTTTCACCAGTCTTCGAACTCGATCGAACAGCCAATATTTTGAACTTTGAAAAATTCAACAATGTAGTCAAATAAACTGAGTAATGAAGATTACCTGATCAATGATGTATATACTCGTCTTTCTTTCATAAACTCAAAAGTTCTAACTGTCATTCGTTTACCTTAGGAAATTTGTTTATGAATGAATCTTTATTCATCGTTTTGAAATACCCTAGGCTAATTGTAAACTATTGGTATTGGTGATAATGATGATGATGATTATGGTACTTGCCAGTTGTTTCGAAGGGCTGACTTACGCCACCTCAGTTGGTATTAAATAACGATAAACCAATCCGGATGAATCAATACGGTACATCAACTTTCGGCCGCCTGTCTTGCAAAGGGTGAGTAGCTCACGTACAACATAATCTCAATGACTCAAACAGGGAAGACTCGCCTTACAGTTTCGTTACACTCGCCGCACATAGACATAGTTGTTATTCCCAGCAAACTTGACCTCGTAGAAGACTGCCGGAAAGAGCTGAAAGCACAGCACCACGCATGTAACTTAAAATCCACGCATAAAACATCATGCAATGTGTTAGCATATATAAAAGCGAATGAAACACTGTTCAACATTTACAGTGACCCTTTTTTGAGAATCTGTACAGCTACACCACTAAGGTCCTTCAGTCATGACTCTGGTGGAACCCTTTATGGTTCTGTATTGAGCCCTAATAGCAACTGTTCCAAGTATTCCTCCCTTTCATCTTATATCAAAGAACCGTGTGTTGTAGTAATGGTTCCATATAGAACCATCCTCTTTTCTACAAAAGCCTCAAAGAACCATTATTTCTAATAGTGTACGACTCATTCAAATGTCAAAAGCAGTCGTGAATTACTGTTCAATGTTTCCACCACCTATAGATACAGTGTAACAATAGTAATGTTGTATCCTGGAGCATGAGACATGAAATTTATTCTGCTGTCCGTCAAAGTTGTCTTCTCTTCGCTATCATGAACGCTTTCTTTAGTTAAGCACAAGCAGATCTTTAAACCAGAGAGAGTCCCATCCGTTTCATATACAGTATATTATCCTAGACTCTTTATTATTTATAGTTTTATTCCTTTTTGTTCAATCATTTGGAAAAACTGCTGAGAAATATTTACGATAAGCCTTAGCATTTAACAAATAGTTATGTTGCTGAGATTATCCGCCCAAGTCCTTGTCCCGTAATTTATCTCCGGTAAAACTAAGAAGCCAGACAAAACTAATTCACATCAGCTATTTACAAATCTTCACATGCTATTAAATTTCATACAATTTCATTCCACGGAACATTAAACTCCGAACTCCAAATGATCTCCATTGTAGCCGATATGGCTGTAAATCCATTCCTGGCTACTCATTCCAACATCCAATACAGAGCTTTATCAGATATCACCGCATGCTCTTCAGCAGAAACTATATTTATGACCTGATAGTTCTAGTTATGGACCGTAACTTAAGGGCTATTAACTACCGATATCGAACTATAACACGGGCTCTATCATTGCTTCAAGGGTAAAGTACATGTGTTTCGCTATCAAGGATCATGAGCTTCAAATGACGAATGACACTTCTAACGTTAATGACAATAGCGGGTATTTTGTTTCCGTCAGTTAATAATACCGATATGATATATACGGGTATAGTACACACGAATCAGCTATTCATTTATGAGGCAATTCATGTACTATCAAGATGTCGTTAAAGATCAAAGACACAGTCACAATGATACTGGGAAAGGTGCCATAAGTAAAATTCATATTTCCAAGGTGCTACGGTTGAATGCATCAACGTTGATACCGGCAAAACTACGCAATTAAAACGGTTTAGTTTTCAATGGGAAAAACCAATTGAGCTGATCTGTTATCAACCAAATTAATTACTCTCCAAGTTCTTTGACCTGTCCCACGAAGGTCGTATTTGTTATCACTGGGCTGCCTCACACTGACGTTCCTCGTGTCCATCCACCACATCGAAGATAGTAAGCCTTTATTTCTCTCGATATGACTTGCAAGTGGGACGATTTAGAGGAGGGTTTTTTTTCACGACTTTTTCTTCTTCACTGTTAAAACTTTCCACATAACTAAAATACAGTTTAGTGGATATAAAAGTAAGCAATTCAAATGTACCAAGATTAAACACTGTTAACGGTTTGCCACACTCTTTGCAGGAATGCTTTAGCAGAAGCATTAAAGGTTCTTCAATGTATGGCTCAGTTGGACCCCTTTAGGGGTCTGTATGGAACGCTTTAGGTGTCTGTACGGAACGCTTTAGGGTTCTGTATGGAACCCTTTATGCGTCTGTATGGAACGCTTTAGGGGTCTGTATGGAATCCTTTAGGGGTCTGTATGGAACCCTTTAGGGGTCTGTATGGAACGCTTTAGGGGTCTGTATGGAACCCTTTAGGGGTCTGTATGGAACCCTTTTTATCAATTTATCTAGGTTGTTTCCCTTTTGTCAATGAACCGTTGTTGTTGAAATAGTTCAATATAGAACCGTCGTCTGTACTAAAGAACCCCCAAATAACCATTAATGTGTATAAGTGTATACTTTCGCATGGATTTTCTACAGACTACATGCAGCACTGGTTTATAAAAGTAAGCTTCAAAGTTCTACTAAATTCATTGGTTTTCGCCATCGGCTCGTGTCAATCGACACTCTTTGCCAATGATCATTTGGACCAAATTAATTGTGTATATCCAAATCTATCTATTTGCTACATTGACCTGCCAGGAATAATATTGTACATTCTGAACACTGATAAATGCATCAGTTGTTAATATTGTATGAGTTATATCACGTCCCTCCGTGTCTAGCACAGCGCTGGTGTGAGAAGTATATAATTACGCAGAATTCAGTGGCCCAGAACAAAAACATAATTTTGTCTTAGTTATTAAAACCTAAGCAGCCATGAAACGGGTAGCATATCTGACATACCACTGCATTTTTGCAAATGGTTATATCAACGTGAGAAATTTTATCTTTCAGCGATGGCAAATCTTTGGTAACTGACATAAGTTAATTTGGTTTGGTTGTTTAACAATCAAACGAATTCTTCAAAACGTTCCTGTTTGATCGATAAAAGCTATTATAAATCAAATATAGCCTATTGTATAACAATAGTACACAAATAACCACGTTCGTTTATTGTAAAAATCGATGTATTTAGTATTTTCGCATTTCCTTTTTTTTTTTTTTTTCAATAAGCAAAGATACACCGTATACGTACAATATTGGTTCAAGCATCATTTTCGAGGGACGAAGTAAACACATGCATGGACAAGAAAGCGGTCTCAGCAGAGGAATCAAATATAATTTAAATATAAATAATATAAAGACACTGCAGTGGATTTTCAATGCATTTGCAGCCTCGCTAAAATACCGCTGAATGTGGCGTACAAGCAATGACAGAGAAAAACAAAGCTAGTACTTTGATGGTTAACGAAGGAGGATACAGATTATCTCTATTGATAGTTCATTATAAATATGAGTGTAAACGTGTCACATAAGTGGCACTATACAGTCAAATACAGTTGCGGACATCTGATTGGTTAGTTCACTGATGACTGGTGGAATTTGAACATGCGCAGTAAATTGTGGTGATGTCAAACGTGCATGTGTTCTGTTATCAAAGGATCAATGTGGGCTAAATTTATGAATAGATGGCCTGATGCTAACAGAAGTGGGGTGTATTCGATTTCACTTTTTGAGCACAGTTCTAGTGTTTAAGTGCTAAGCTATCAATACAATACTTGATGAGGCTATTGAAGACGAGATTTATGAGAAAAGTTATATGGAAGCCATACCTTCTAAAAAATGATACAACTTTTCACATCAACCGATAAAACGCACTAAAAAAATATTAAAACTCGTATTGAGAGATTTCCTAGACACACTGGGAGTTTATCGTCATGGGCCAAACCCATATTTCATTTTGTCTGTTGAATACCTGCCATAAGTTGACTTTGCTACCAACGGTCTGTTCTTTGAGTGACTTTTGTATAAAATTACCAAAACCATTACGCCAAAAGATTACTGATAAGTGAGGCTATCTCTGTTTGCTAGATGTTCCGTCTGTTAGATTTGTTACATGTCATATCAGATCATATATAACATAATGTTTGGTTTTTTAATGTTGTTTTTTTTTTGTGCAAGAAAATAGAGAAACGTATAAATATGACCATATTGTCTCGTTAAACAAACAAATACATTGTACAACGTGGCCTGGGTGTAATAAATGGAAATGTAATAAACTTGTAAATCTAATCCAACAGCACAGCGTGCATTAGTTAAATTACTAATTGAACAGGAATTAAACACCTCTTTCAATGATATTTGACAAACGTGAGTCAGAGGATAGCGCTGGTAAGGTGATGGGCAATGTCAGTTGATTGAGAGTGTGGCGTAAAACACCAACCAATCAATCAATCAATCAGTCAGTTGATTAAGCAATAATAGTGACTAGAATCATCGGGTAAACCGAAATGGAAACAGCTTTTGACGTGCTCAGGGCTGTTCATAATTGGTTCGGGAACTGGGGTCTTGTTATCTGCCGTTCTCTACCCGAGACAATACAGAACCAGGTTATTAACCCACTCAAAGCTACTCTGTACCCTTGGCTGTGGTAGAATGCGTTGGCGCAGTATTGTCAGAGATTTTTCGCTTTGAGTCAGCACCCTCTCAGGGAAACCAGGGATTTTGCCACTTTTATAGAATATCTACCGGTAACTTATCATGTTGGAGAGTAATATTAACGCAGAAGTGAAATTGCATTTATCCTGACATCCATATGCTGATGATAATCGGATTGGTTTAGACACAGGACAGACATGCAAAGTTCACCAAATCAGTTTAAGTTTAATAAAGTTTTCCATGCCGCACATCTGTTACAATTCAATCGCGAAATTATAATAGATCGTTCCTTTCTTATCATGTTTGCTGGATTATTTCCTATTTATCCAGCTAATTATTCACATCTAAATTTCTATCCAGTAGCATATACGGCCACTGTTGATAGAAAACGACAACATACTGCCCATTATTCTACGATATGAGATACCGATATCCTTGATGTCACACCTACCAACGTCTACTTTTGTCTGACAAATAAAATCAAGGATGTGAACATTCGTGCTAGAATCGAACCCACCTTCCTCAGATTCAGACTCCTAACCACTGACAGCACAGATAAAATGTGGCTAGAAATCTACAAGATAAAATTGTTGTTTTATGGGTAGACACTACATCAGCTGCAGTGACTCATGTTCATAGCAATGTGTTATGGGACACTTTCTGGATAAGGATAAATTCGAGAATTAAAGTAGATTTGATGAGAAAATATATTGTTGGAGATCGTGACAACATTAACAGAGTCAGGAATCCAGATGTATTGTGTCATTCTTTCTGTGAAATCTGGTTTTAGGAGAGAAATCACCAAAGGAAGTCCTCTATAAAGATCTCGCCGAGTTCGATGTCTGCTGTGGCTGATCATTGAATGGAATTCGAATACTTTTTCCAGAAAATGCGATGCCTTGGAGTTCTACTGTCACACTAAACGCCTACATACACTGACACTGATACGTATATGCTACTCGTAGTTAATCATACAAATGGATTCAAGAATTATTTGGGTTTCTTTTTGTGTTGTTGTTTAGAATCGGGGGTGGTACCGTTAGCCAGTCACAAAGTAGTTGAATTTTTGTTCAAATTGCCAAGAATACTAGAACACAGATACATCATAGGCATTGAACGAAGTAAAATGATATTGTGTAACCTCGTGTAACCGGTTATTCTGCTTTACTTGTACGCGTCAATAGGTTCTACCAAAGTCCAAGAAATTAAGACGCTTTCGACGAGCAAGATACCGTGTTTAAAGTGGTCTACTCTAAATTGACGTGATCTTCGCGACGTGAAGCCTTCAGTGTTTCTTTGATTAATGTTTAATAAATTTGTGTTTGTCATCATTTCAGGTCCGTATAGACCCAAATTGTTATAAATTTATATTTCGTTTGCCTTTAACTAAAACAATGCCCATGACTTGTATGGCGTCTAGCAGGAAAGGATTGCTGGTCTGAATATTAAAGGAGAGCTTTTCTTACCATGGCAACCTATACCAAATGTTTGTAACTGCCGTCACTATGGTAACCTCACTGCTATGTGGTTCAAAACGAATCTGCGAAGGAATAAAAAAAATATGTATTTAGTGATTTATCGATGATTTTTCACGGTCAGAAAGTAACAAATGTGCGTTTTAATGTTATAATATTCGTTACATTGCACACTGTTAAGATACGCGCATACCAGCAGCTTAATAATTGGAAGTATAGTTGCCAATACATTTCACGGAGCTTCCTGTTGACCTGTTGTTCTCTGAGCAATGGGCAACATGAAGCCGATCAGTTTTTTATGTCGTTGTGCTGCGTCCTGTGGTTGGCAGGTGCTTGCCCTGTTTTGTCTATGTTTGTTGCCAGTCTTGTTGAGTTTGATTTATTTCACCAATTGGGTTGGCACGCCGTCATGTGAGTGAAATAACCTTAAGTACGGCGTTAAACCCCAATCAAACAAAAGCCAATACATTTCTATGCTCAAACTCAGAGGCCGATGGTTTATTTTTAGTTTACCTGATCTGGAAATCCAGGCGTTATAATTGGGGTCAGTGTGTCAGTGGTGTAAATTCCAACCCCTGTAACAGAAGGGAAACAGGCCACTCCCATATCAGGGTAATGGGTCAACCGTAACCAAGGGCCCTACAAAGAATTTAGCACGTTGAACTACTTTTGTAGAATAAGGCTAATGTTACTTTGCCGCTGTTGTAAACCATGGAATCCTTCTAACGAAAAAACTAGGCCCTTCTAACCAGGTTGTTTCATCTTCAAACGCAACGAAGCAAGCCTGAGACATTTTGTATTTAGAACTCTCGGTCATTCACCGATGTGGTCAGATAAACTTGATAGAAAATAAAAGAACACATTAACCACAGTGTAGGCCCATGTCTTTCCTTCACAGACTCGGAGTGATTTATTGCCATTTCCTTCCTTATGATAACAGGATTATGACCGAAGCATAATGTTGAACAGTCTCAACATTCTGTGTTGTTGCTAAATAACTGTTTACTGATTGTACAGGAGTACCAAAATGATCACAAATCAAAGTGCAGTTAGTTCATCTACGACTCGGAACAAACGATCACTAACATTGGTTAGTCAACCTATCACCCTTCGAGGTTTAAATTAGTTCTTTTTGGAGATCTAATATAGCTGAAATACCGTTGCATATGGCGTTAATGATTAATCAAAATATCACTATTTTATTAAGCCCGCTAGGTGCTGCCTGTATGTAATTCACAGACACGTCTGAGGCCTTGGTGGATTAACAATCACACTGACCTACTGACATACTCTATTAGTAAGTATATCTACACTTCATGTTTTTTGTAGTCCCATGCATGGTATAGAGCCTCACATCTACTTGAGTGGGTGATGGGACCTCTGTATACAGATACAGATTTGAGCAAAAGCTGCTTTAATTTATCGGCGCGGAAATGTGTTTCACAAATATTGAATCCATGAGTACATCGCACTGTGAAACACTCAAATCAAGCGAAAATACAACTCCAAAGCGAGTATTACGTACATTGTGTAAAATTCACACAGCCAGACGATTTTAATAACGTGAATGGAAAATTGCTCAGGATGTCCGGCTTTGGATTGTAGATTGCACCAAATATGGTTTTGTTACATTTGGTTTAATGGCCTGGAAGTCTAATCTGGTCGTATTGAACACGTGTAATATCGATGTATATGACATTTATTATTATCATATGTACGCCACCCGTTACGTTATTATTCAATGTGGTTAAAGGGGTGGTGCAGGAAACACCTTTATCTAATTTCTTCTTTATGTTCTCTAATCTGAGCCTAGATCGAGTGTGCTGGGATCTTTAATAGCCACTTCGGGGCCTCGAACACGTTCCAGCAACCCATAAATATTTATTGGTCCATGACTTAAATTTTACATATTTGTCAAAAGAGAATGAATGCAGCTATGGTGTGCTATCGTTGAAATTAAAGTTATTGTTTTTTCTCTCTGAGACATGAACAGATTTGTTGGTACATCCGCTATGTAAGATATGATCTTAATTTAAGTGTTATGTTTAGGGTTATGGTTAGTGTTAGTTTTAGGGTTACGTTTAGTACTAACCATAACGGAGAATTCACCTTTCGTCATACATGCCGGTTTGTTGGTCAATTGCAGGGTTTAAGCGAACTTTCCTACAGATAGAAATACGGCCACGTTGGATAATTGAATCACATTAAAATCGAAATAATACAAACAAGCAAATTGCAAATACGACAACAAGTAATGCTACTGCTTTTAGATGAATCCCAATACGAATGTTTATATTTATAGTGTATTACTGATTTGATTGTAAACATGTCCTTTGAATGACAAATATATTGATGTTTCAGTTCAGTTATCAGAATAATTTGATTGGTTACTATATAGAAGCCTGATGAAATCTCATTGGCTAGTATACAGATGCATTATGGAATCTCTACCTCCATAATAATGATGACGTTACGAGTAAATGTGTTCTGTTATCAATGGATCAATGTGGGCTGAACTTATGAATGTATGGCCTGATGCTAAAAGCAGTGGGAGTATCAGATTTCACTTTTTGAACACAGTGTTATTTACACACATATTGGCGGAGCATTTGTTAAGTGCTAATCTCCTAATACAATACCTTATGGAACCATAGGGAACACGATTTACGAGAGTAGCCGGATGGAATCAATACATTCTGAATTATCGTACAAATTTTCACGCCAACCTTCAAAAGGCAATATAATATTCCAAGATTTGCGCTTCAACATTTACCAGACACTCTGTGCTTATTATCATAATCTACACATCAAAAATATATATGTAATATTGTCATTTTAGCGTACTCGACAGTGACGGAAATCTATTTTTTGTTAAGAACAAACCCTTTATTAAACAATACTGTCTTTGTGGATTTTTTACTTTTTGTTTGAATACCCGAGAACAAAAAATCCTTTTAAATTATATCTTAGAAGGAAACAAACCAACTAGGGGCATTAATTTTAATTGGTTACTAATCGACGCTGAACAATGAGTCTGTAAATACCGACGATTTAGACATTCAGTTTATTCCATTACATAAAAAGAACAATTTAAGTCAGAATAATCTGCATGCTCTGTTCTGTTTTGTTGTTTTGTTCCCTGGATATGTACAATCAGTTGGCGTAAGTAACTTTATCTAAATTTATTGTGTCAAAATATGTATAATTATGTACCTAGCATGCTTTCGTTTCTGCTCAGTTTCGTTATCGTTTTTAGCTTCATCCTGGTCTAAATTATGACCCTGAGAAATTGCGAATGTATTTCGCAGAATAAATTGATAGCACCCTCATTGCCGAAACATCAAATGAAGTAGTTTCTTGTGGACATTTGTCTGTGAACTAAAAACATTTTTCTCGAATTTTTTTCTAAGAATGACCTCCTTAATACCAGGATCAAATCTAAGATACTTTTTTTAGGCCTTATTTTCGCCTTCTAAAATGATAACAATTTGAAGTTGCTACGATGCGTAGTTTTGCTGATATCATCCAGCTTTTATATAGAACCTGTTTCAATTGCAAATTCATGAAATAAGCACATACAAGTTCACTGGGCAAAACATTGCAGATTTTCTATAAATGTCTGTCACATTACCAGGTACGTGTCAATTGTGAAAATACTTACATGTTGTATGTGCAAACATGTTATGCATTTCTTCTCACATGGAATTCCTAATAATGAAGCAATAAGAAAAAGTGCAATTTGAAAAATAAAAACCAGTCGCTTATTTAATCTTCGTCTTTCACATATGAGTGCTTTTTCGGATAGGGGTTAAGTCGGCCGATTTTAACTGATATATTCCGCATGTAATTGCAAGTTACACTACACTACACTACATCACAACAATTTCTAATTAATTTTATCTTTAGTATAATTTTAAATACCTAGCTTACAATTTAAATCAATTCTGATTCCAAGGGTCGGTCCTTGTATTCCAAGAACTGACCACAAAGAAGGGCAATAAAATCTGCTCAATCGTCATACTTCGTTGAATTTCCACACACTTACCCATCATCACTGCACAAGTGTACATTTTTGTCTTGCTACAATCGATTATGGTTTGGTCCACGAATCTTTTGTAACTGGAAGGGACAGATAGTTTGTTTTCAATGAGAACTGACCATAGAATCAATGAATGCTAACATCGCGTTTTCATGCGAAACCAACTGAGCATTGAGTATTTACTTGAGCACAGAATGGTAATGTATATTTTGGCATTCGTTCAAGAGACTGTTGTCCAATTGTCTGGTCAATGGGCGAATTCTATAGGTCACATCAGGCCTGTACGTGTCCAATGAATGACTTAAATGATGTATAATATCTTTTATCACGATTTGATGACTCGGAAACCAATGGACAGAGCGGTTGACTAAACGGTAATTAATACAGTGGCTAGTTAAGTAATGTTTATGTTAAGCTTCATATAATTTTACGACTCCGATTATCTTAATATTTTTCTACAACTTACAATTTGAAATATTGAAGTATTTGACTACGGCTGTCTGTTCATACATATTATCAGTCTTGAACTTAAGTAATAGCAGAAGTCTATCAAACAGAATTATGAAAGCAGTCATAACCCAGTCTCAACGGCATTGTGCCTTTCAGTGGGCTTTCATAATAACATGACTCATTGCGCAAAAAATGGGGGTTGTCGTTCGTTTCGCGCAGTTTGAATGTCAAGATTCATTGACGCCTTCTGGGTTAAATATAACCTTTTATAAGCGGTAGAAATAGCTTTAGCATGATTTACCCATGATTCCACATCCAATTCATGTCCTTCGAGGTTTCTCTATGTCTCGCTAGGGGGGCGCTTTTTCAATGGCTGATTTCATACTTCTGCTTGGTAGACTTTTGGTAATAGTGGCGACACAATTGGCAATATCAATTTAACTTTTTGTAAAGAGATTGAAAAAAAAACATTTAGTAGCTAGTTATTATGGATCAATAAGTCATATAAATATAAGTCGTATTTTCCTTGCAGAATTTCCAGAGGTTCAGATGTTTGCCGATTAGCCAGTTCTTACTGCTTCCTAGTTATGCTACATGAAGCTCCCTAACCACTAGAAATAGCCGAACGATACCATGATTCGGAACTTTATCTTCGAATATATAAAAATTGCATGGCCTTA
>JAQQZZ010107288.1:0-15811 GCA_030265115.1 Mopalia vespertina | reverse complement strand
AACTTAAATGATAAAATAGGTCTCAAGTTTTATATCAGTAATTTTAACTTGTAAGAATGACATTGGAACACTCTGGGATGAGTAGCATCAACACACAATTGAGTAAACAAGACTGATTAATAAAATCAGCCTAATTTCAGTTGAAAACTTGAGAATTATCTCCCTTCATTGCAGACATACAAACTGATTTTGTTTGATTTGGGTTTAACGTCGTACTCACTTATATGACGACGAATTGTCCACTTCACGGTACACCTGATCTTATTACGGTGGAAAACTGGGAGGAAATCTCGTAAAAACCACCCCTGCGATTGCTGGAGCCACAAAGTGTGACTTACTCATATACCGGACAGGTGGACTCGATCCCGTGAACAGTACATCGAAGCAGGATTAGTAGGCACACAAGCTACCACTAAGCCAAGGCCACGCTCGCTATCGTTAGTAACCCAACAGACTACATGTATTTCATTGTTATGCCTTAAGCTTGTATCCTACTGAAGTTTGTTTTGTTGGTTGGTTTATTGAGGTTTTTCTACTTGATGCTCTTCCAGTGTTAAGTCAAAACAACTCCAAAACCACTTTATTTTTGTTGTTTTGGGTTAACACTTTCGTAGTTGGAACAGATTCTAGTTCAGAAAATTTTGCAGGTTGAAAATGTGTTATTCCAAATTAATGATAATATTCACTTTCTAAAAAATCACAAAGATCAATCTAAAAACACAGCCCTTAGTCAAAGGGCAACAAAAAAGATCATGATAAAGAATAAGGAAAAAACAATATGTAATAAGATGAAGTGTTTAAATGCACAGCGTTGGCCTAGACAAAAAATAATTTCATGTTGCCCCTTAGCCTGAGATCACCAGGGCAACAGGAAGCTTCCTCCAACCACACAGTTGAACATGGCTAATCATGACAGACACAATTAACCCTGTCAGTACCAGTTTAATCACCGGTTATGTTACATGAACACCAAATAACAATCAATGAACACTTGATTATGTATAGCACTTTTGATCAGAGATTAACACTATTTACAAACATCTTGGAATAATCAGCCTTGAAAACAGTACATTCATACACAAGGTCAGGCCTTATATTCCAGGCATCAGGATGGCCAACGTAGGAGACGGGCACACTTCTTGAACAAACATGGGGAAAAAACAAAAAAAGGATGTGAAAATTTGGTTTTATCCGACCCCAGTTAATCTTTGTTTTTAATCCAATTGAACTTTGACATGGCAACTGAAATGGTGATAATGACTAGCGAGATCTTATTAATGGAGGTTTTTTAACGTCAAAAAGGGTGTGTGCAGGCGATCCTCGGACGTTGGAGCAGTCGTGGGACAGTTTCTGGGACATCATTTCAAAGCGCCGCTATCCCCATTGTTGTGACGTGAGAGGACCGCCTTGCAAGGATTAAATTGCCTCCCTTACCAACTTCCCAAGACTGCCATCGTTTAAGCTGTATAGATATTGAGGTGTTCAAAGGAAGAAAATGACAGATATCGCATGACGAAAACTCCACAGAAGTCTGATGTTAACAATAGAGAGTACCATATTCTATTTCATTTTTACAGTACCACAATTGAGATTGTCTTCCAAAGTTCCCCAGAATTTAACATTGTGATCAAAACATATGCATCAAGACTTATTATGTTAATTGACCTGCAGGACACAATTGGAGCAATGTCTGACAAAGTATTTTACACATTTCCACCGCTGCCTATATACAAAGTAAGCACATCTAACATATGAACAGCCTGCCTTAAAGCAGATGCTTTTCTACCTTTACAAAGATGTGATGCTACATGCATTATGTCTATTTATTTGCGTAATACTGTATGACCATAATCCAATTAAGTACTTCATTGCTAGGGATTTATACCATAGTAAAGATATCTCAGTGTTTGCATGCCGAACCAATAGGAGATTTATTGATTAGTATTTCACCCAGAAGACAGAGCTGTACTCCAACTGGGACACTGAAACATCAAGCGTGCTCTGTTGGAAAAGAGATGGTCTTCAAGCGCTAAATCAAGACAGTATGAGATATATACTGCCCTTAGCCAACATAATGTATCTGTACAGAGCAGTTAACAGGTTAAAGTTCACTTTTACAACATCTTCGCTAATCAATCCTTTTATTCCGAGCCACTCTACATGACAACCCTTGGGGCTCAGAGACACTATAACCAGAATCTACAGCCACGTCCCCTGGTGAATAAAGTGATCAAGGGTGGAGTTAACTACCCCTGATCTAAAATTACCTCTGAAGAATGATTTAAGAGTTTACAACTTACGTGCAACATTCCTTATTGACAACCGCTGCAATTATTCACAACATGTAGCAGAGTCTTCTTGTGAAACCAAGCCAATCAATTGCTTGGAAGCAGATTCTGGTTTTAGTGGCTTGGTCCGCCAAGGGTTGTAATGACGAGTAGCTCGGAATGAAACCTCTTGGTTAGCACAGATGGGTTTACATGTGATTCAAAGTAATGTGAGGTAGCTGTCAAGAGCTACATTTGTTTGTTTGTTTGATTGGGGCTTTACATGGTACTCAAGGGTATTTCACTTATAGGACGACATGCCAGCCCAATGGGTGAAGGAAACAACCCTCTTGACACCACTAGCAACAAACAAAGACAAGACGGGATGACTACAGGACAATGACAGGACTAAATACAGACACCACAAACAGATTGGCTTCCTGTTCCCCTTTAGCTCTGAGAGCACCAGGGCAAGATGAAGCTCCCTCCAACCACGCGCGTCAAGAGCTACAGGATTCAGAACTCCTTCACAACTTTTAAATCTTATAATATTAAGACCACACGGAGAAGGTATTGCAGAATTCAAACCGATGAGGATTACTAACAGCCCAACATTAATACATGGAGCAACCAAACATTAAATGACACACAGTGATATATGTACAGATGACGTTCTTAACACAAAATGACAATAAAAATACCCGTAACTTGCCTACAGTAATTTAGTTCTTAAGAAAATGTTCAACAAAGATATGGAGTACATATTATATACAGTTCACTTCCATGTTATTTATTACATAATGTAGACTTAAATAAATCAGCATGAACTGAGCACACGTCTGATTGATTTTGGTCATCATTTAAAAAGCCGCACTAATTTTTTTAATCGTTTTATTGGTGTCAGTCTGAAGTATTGTGTTATTTTCTGTCGGACAAAAACCAACGATGGTGATGCATCCATTGGTCTTTTGTCAAGCAGCAGAAACTTCTGAAACTACAAATGAAAGTGTCCCAGCAAACACAATTCACATGAGGAGGATTCCTTGTCTGTTCATTTTTGTTTATAACACATTTCATATATAAATCCGGGCATTTTCGGAAATTTTATGGTACAGAAAGTCTAACTGCCATCAAGGGCATAAACAGACACGTCCACCCGTCCAAATGGAGACACTGAAGTAAACAATTGCCTCATTTGGACACACTGTTTTAAGAAAGTTTAACATGCAAGAAAACTGTCAAAATTGGACACCCAGTTATTTGGAAAGTGAAGCAAAATGACCATTTTGGACACCATACTTTTGATTTCTGGCTAAGCCCCTGAGTGCCATTATGCTTTTACTCTTCTCACTGTATTAGGACACCGATATGTAGTTTACATATGGAACTTTGAAAAAAATCCCTCAAGGGCCAGCTCACCATTGCTTATTCATCACTAGCACAGGAGGTTCTAGTAGGTTTTTAAAGGTTCCTATCCCAAATTCATCAGACCGTAATCAGGGTTCTGTATTCCCTTTCAGCTTAATTTTTACACAGATATTATGAAAATAGTAATATTTTGACACTAATTTGGGCGCCCCTACGTTTTCCGGAACCAAATGGACTCGACAAACTACTCTGGGTTATCCATAAACCATACATCTGTGCCAATTGAACAAGATAGATGTTACCCTCTAAATGATTCCTTATAAAGACCAGCCTTTGTCTCTGTAAATACAGTATTGTTGTTGTTTCTAGATAAAACTTTTAAAGTTTGAACAGATCCTAATTCAGAAAATTGAGACAGCCGGGGATAGAAGACATGAGAAGGCCAGTTGGCAAATTTGGTCTAAGAGACAGGAATTTGCTGCCAACGATTTGGGTGTCGGTCGCAGAGTCATGGCTTAGATTCCTGGAAGAGTCTCAGTTTTTTGGACTTGAATCTGTTCAAACTTAAAAAGGGTTATCCCAAAATAACATCCAAACTAACGAAAAATAAAGTTAAAATTCGCTTTCCAAAAGACCCAACAAACTATGTCATCCATAAACAATGTTTTAAATTCTATCAAAATTTTTGAAGAGGTAATTTGTAATACTAAAAAGAATCAACTAACACATTGTCTGACGTTCATATTGCTAATACTGAAACATACAATACAAATGTTTCAACCGAAATAGGCACAATTATGGAGCGGGCTAAATTAATAGGTCAAATGATGACAAGTTAAGTGAATAAAAAAGTTTAAACAAAGGACATTGGTTTTTGGTTAAATGAATAGGATGAAATCTTCAAGCGGTACATTTTTTCTTCAAAGTAAACACATTGATTGATGTTTTTTCAACAAACAGATTTCTAAAAATGGTTGAAATGACAGACAGAAATTCTGAATTTTAACACGGGAAAGAAAGGAAAATGAAAAATTTTGACAGGCAGAATTCCTCAAAACAGGAATTTATGAGAGGTAGATTTCCAAACATAACTAAGACATTGCACACAGAAGAAGCACAACACAACTAATAAGTTGCAACTTGAAATACTTCAGATGATTAGTCTTTAAAATAAAATAAAAATTCTAGCCTAGTCCAGCATTTGAAAATTTACCAATTCCTTAAATTAATTAATCTTTCCCCTGTTAATTCACTGTGGCAGACTAAATAAGATATTAGGGTCAAGGACTTTTGGGGGTCGATTTATTTTATTATTTGGGGAAATTTGTAATTGGGGTGAGATGATTTCAGACAGTGGCCTTGATGTAAACCTATAAACACAAATACATAATATTTTTTTAATTTATATAAGTTGAATTAACGCTTATTAAATGCATGGATTCTACTTGTGTAACAAGAATGTGAGTAACATGTATGGTTGCTATAGAACAAATCGGTATTTATACACATGTGAAGTTTCCTTTACATGTGTATAAATGTTTTAATGTTACAGATTCTTTAAAATAATGACAATCTTAAAGAAGATATCGAGGAATTAATATCAGACCAGTCTATTTCCAGTTTCAGTGAATATTTTAAACGGCCAATGCTAGTTCTGCATACGTTCGAATGACAGAAATCAGTATAATCAATACTGATAAATAAACGAACACGTGAAGGAAAACAGCGTTTTTTGTTCATGTTTTCGAATTTGTGGCAAATCTGGTAAGGTAGGCAGTGCACAAAGAGTAGATAATGCATATAGACGAGTCTTGGTTTTAGTATTTTATATAATCACATGACACAATAAACAGACAGATGTGAAGAATGAATTTAACATGTAATCTAAATATAATAAGATTTTATCATGAGAAATATTTACCTTCAATTGAAACTTTAACATAGATAATTGGTAACATGTGATGGGTGATTTAAAACATCTGTCTTTGAAAATCAATGCATTAGTCTTAAACATCATGGATCTATTCAGACATTTCCGATTGGTCTGAACAATACAGTGAAATACATGCGTTACTCAACCTAACACGACGTTATATTGCTTAGAGAATAATGGATAATATTAGAATATGCAAGAATTATAAGAGTAGAAAAAAATGATAAAGAAAGTCTAAAATAAAAAAATAGCAGGGAGCAGTTTTTAAAAACAATGTCATTTGTTTAAAGAACTGTTCCTAAATTTTGCAGCAGCCAAATTAGTGATATTTCATTCCGAATCGCTTGTGTCGCCATAGTTACTGAATTATTGTATATATCTTCTGGATGTAGCATTTGTATGGCATTGGAAATACACCTTAGAATTGAACAACACAGGCATCTTTTTTAGAAACTGCTATCTATAATTTTTTACTACTCAGACTTTCTTTACTTAAATCTTTCTTCCTTCTTAAATTTAACACCACATAAAAATACCGGAATCATATTAATGAGCAGCATTTTGTTTCTACCTTCACAGTGGTCAGCTGATTCGACTGAGAGTTTTTAAACGGCTGAAGTCCATTACTGTTAATGTCCGTTTTCACTTTGGCGGAGGATTTACGTCCACGGCGCTGGTATAACGAACAATCTGCTGAGCAGACAGAGATAATGTCCTCCTGGTGGCGATGTTTTGAGCGGTCGCCTTGTTCGTAGTACACCTCCTTAGGTTTGACCTCAATAAGATGTGCGCGGGGTAGTAAAACCCTAGGTGCGTTGTCATCATACTCAGTGTCCAGAGGCTCAACATCAACAATATACTTAAGCCCATTACTGAATTCACTAGCTAGACTAAGGTTGGATAGAGTCGAAGCAACACTCGTGTTACTTGACGGGAGCTTACTAGGTTTTGGCTTGTTTGTGCCTTCCGTTATTAAGGGAAGCTGGGAAGAGAGATTTGAGAATGAGGCCGAGGATACACTAGGTAAAGACGTGCACTGTCTCTTCTGACCTTGACCCGAGCCTCCACTCGACCCACCGTCTTTACTCGACCCTTTACCAGAATCCTTGCCGGAACCTTTATCATGACTAGACCCACGGCCGCTGCCACTTCCTCCCCCACCACTACCCATTCTTGACCCACCCCCAACATTACCACCCTGACCTCCAGGAGCATCAGTGTCACTAGAATGATCACTACTGTCTCTGCGGTGTACGATCTTATGTTTCAGTTTGTCTTTACGGGACCTTCCATCTGTGTCATCTGTATCGCTAGCATCAGAACTACTACAACTGGCTCCTCTCGAACCAGTGCCTCGGCGTTTTTTGTGATCGTACTTTCGCATCATTTCTGGTGAGGATAACATTTGGCGACTTCGCAGAGCCGAGGCGGAGAGCTTTATTGGCACAATATCGTCGTCTTCATCGCATTCTTGCTCTTCGTTGATCTGGTTTAAGAGTTGCGGAGAACTGGCGACTGTGTGGAGAGGACGACGAGCTGGTAGCTCTTCACAGCTGAATAATGTGTCAGACTGTCTGCGTATTTTAGATTCATCAGATTCCAAGGATCTAATCGACCTGCTCTCTTCTATATCCATGTCCATTTCTTCATCTTCATCAATGGACTCCTCTTGTATGAGACTGCACTTTCTCAATGAGTAGTGTTTCTTTGGGCTAGTGGTTTCTGAAGCACTCGGGGAAGGATGGGTTCCAGGTGGCGACACCAGAGACTCAACGTACCCTTGTTTATAGGTTTCTTGTCTCATCTCTTTAGCTTGCACACTACAACACATAGAGAACATCAAAAAATGGTTTAAAAATTAAAAACACTGGCACAGAGATGTCGATTTATTAAAACCGATGACTCAACAAAATATAAGTAAAGTAGTGCTGTTTTCTTATTTAAAAGAATATGGTATATTTGTGGAATAATTTTGGTAAAATTTCAGATTTAAGATTGAAATACTACGGTTAACAAAAAAGATTGATTGAAAGATCGATGATATTTTATGATGTGCTCTAGGGTAATTCATTTATATCACCAGGTATTGGACATTAATTACAGTAATTGACATTAACACAACTATAAAATGTGAAGTATTTATCTTAGTTGGAAAATTAATCTTCCTCCAGTGCTATTAAGTAAAGACAACACTGCTACGCTCCAAACAAACTTCCCATAGTCAGATGGCATCAACAAACAGAATATGCTAATTAAATTTGTCAAGATAGTGGCAAAACTTACAAAAAGGGTGCGATATTTTACTAGTATGTCCATTTGTATGCCAAACATATTTTGAAAAACATTTTAAATTTCCTTGAAGATTTTTTTTTTTTCATTTTGAATATGACTAAATAGTTACTGCAATGACAGAGACATAAACCTTTAACAGAATTGACGAGAATTACATATTGAAAATGGATTAACAATCTACCCAAATGTTTAGTGTCGAGTAAATCTCTCAACACAGTAATGTAGAATTCTCTCCCCAAAACAAGCATGGGGACAAATTAGTTAAAAAACTAACCAAGCCAAACCATGCATCAAAGAACAATTTAAAAATAATTATAAAATCAAATTTTAAGAGTAATGACATAAATTGGCAAGATTCTCAATCTATGTTTTAACATTAAAAGTTAATTTCATTCCACAATCACTCATTCAGTGTTGATACAATTCATTATCTACTTTCTAAAGTGTGGGCTTTATGAGTTAAAGATTGCATTCAGGAATAACTTTACACTTTATTATTTGTGATTCTTAAAAATTAGATTTGTACCAAGTTTCAAGAGTTATTGATAAGTGAAGATTTTAAAGGAAATAGATCATTTAGCTTATCAAACATTCTTATTCTTGGTCAACTTATCTCCGTAATTAATTAATACCAAATCTTCTGCAATTTGAATCAAATATAATCAAAACTCCAACGGAACTCAACGATTAAAGGCAGCAAAGCCAGAATGTTTTACCGGCACAAGCAGTCATCGTTATCACAAACACAGAGGTAAGTGGTGATTATACCATCTACTAACTCTTGTTTCACTCTGTTTAAAACAAGACAGTATAGGATTGGTCCAACACATGTACCATAACATAACAGTTATTATGTCTTACATCACACCATTATAATTTCCTACAGCGCCCCATTTCAAATAGTTTTAAATAACTACATTTTTACACCAACATTTTCTGCAATAATAATTGATTGATTCATTGACGCGTGCTAGCCCATTGGGTAAAGGAAACCCCCCTTGACGACACGGGCAACAAACAATGACAAAGCAAGACACAATAAAAAAATATTACAAACAGATTAGTTTCGTGTTGCCGCTTAGTTCTGAGAACACCATGCGAACAAACCTGTTCAGTTTGTTTGTTTGGGGTTTAATGCCGTATTTAAAGTTATTTCACTCATATATGACGGCTTGCCAGCCCAAACCTGATCGGTTTGTTTGATAGATATGGGTTTAACGTCATACTCAAGGGTATTTCACTTATATATGACGGCTTGCCAGCCCAATGTCTGCACAAACCTGATCAGTTTGTTTGATAGATTAGGGTTTAACGTCATACTCAAGGGTATTTCACTTATATGATGAGGGATTATCAACTTCACACTGCTCCTTGGCTAATGAAAACTTCCTAAAAACCACCCCTGCAATTGGCAGTGCCACTTCATGTGACTTACTCATATAAAGTAGGATTAGTAAGCAAAGCCGCTAACAATAAACCCACGTCCGCGGGCCAAACCTGATCAGCCCACTGGGCCAAACCTGATCAGCCCACTGGGCCAAACCTGATCAGCCCACTGGGCCAAACCTGATCAGCCCACTGCTCCAAACAGCTTGCTAACTCAACCACCCAACCCGCTAACAATAAACCCCCGTCCGCGGGCCAAACCTGATCAGCCCACTGCTCCAAACAGCTTGCTAACTCAACCGCCCAACCCGCTAACAATAAACCCACGTCCGCGGGCCAAACCTGATCAGCCCACTGCTCCAAACAGCTTGCTAACTCAACCGCCCAACCCGCTATTGCATACAGCCAACTACCCCTCCTAATTTGGAACTTAACTGACAAACTGACAAAAATTTAGCACCATTCAGACATAGCACAATGGCTTGCAGCCACAAGCTTCAAATGACACAAACAACATCGATATTCAATCTTAAATCATTTCCAAACACAAAACATTGATTCAGTAAATTCTGAAATAGTTAGAAATGTCAAACATTGTTAAACATTGGATCTGTAAAAAATAGATTCAGATTAATAGAAGGGCAATACTATATCAGGAGGAAAACAGTAAGGGCAAAATCCATATGTTAATGTGTAAAGTTAATCGCACACAACATGCCATCAGGAACCAGTGGATGAGGACATCTACATAACGCAGCCACGTTGGTAGTTTCCAGGTAGTCTGGCCGCGTTGGTAGTTTCCAGGTAGTCTGTTACTTACTGACTGACCAACTCAATTCCCTGGTGGAGACATGCAACTGTTTCTGTTTAATTTTTTTTTAGAAACATTTGTACAGTAGATATATCAAGATTCCAGGCTGAGAATTACTGATATATAGATTTAACTATATGAAATGTTCTTTTACAGTATTATACTATAGCTGCAGTCGATGCTTCCTGCCCTGAGCTATCTATTTCACTAACAAAACACAGCAAAGCATGCTGAATATTTAAAGCCGCCAGAATTACTTATCACTTCCGGGCTGTTGAAATTTCATCTGAATTCCTGGGAAATTGAGGAATCCAGACTTCAGACTTGGAGCTTTGACGGAGACCACAGCGGCCTTGCGCTCAAAAAAATTGCTAAGGACGGCAATTTTGGAGAAGGTCCCAGAGAGTTTCTTAGCTAGCGGTTGTGTCTTGGGTTTAGCTGGACTGCAAGAAGGCTTAGCACTGGTGACAGTATTGGATGTAGAGGGTTTCACTGGTTTTCTAGGGTTTGTAGCGTAGACACTCTCTATTGGATTTGCTAAAGAAGACGGAGGATTTGGTGACTTTGGGGAGTTGTTTCTCCTATCTAAAGTCTGACTGTCTGTTAGAGATTTGACAAAGGCTGGTTTCGCGCTGGTTGAAGGTAGCATTTTCTGTTCTTGTATTAGCGGCTTTCCTGCGACGAGGGCAGGAGCAGTTTTTGTCTTCTTCACTTCTTTTAGTTTGCTTTTCATAGAGTAAAATAAAATAATTAATAAAGAATGAATATAATCATACAGAAAGAATAAAAAAACTTCTGTTCGAGGCATTTTAATTAAGGGCAGGGAATGCAAGAAATGAGAAACAAAGAAATAAAAGAAATTGACAAAAAGTTGGTACATTTAACCAAACAAAATCTTAACAAACATTCAGAATACTAGCTAAATCATTATTTTTTTTTCAAACAGAAGAAGGAAATAAAGAAGAATTGGAAAGAATCAAAATGGACTTTTCATAACAAACAATGCTGGAGAAAGAAACTTGGATGTACTTTCATGATGGTAAATTTAATTAAAAACATTCTACCTTATATAAATTTGTTTTGCAATGATATTAATAAACATATATTTATGTAAAAAATATGAAAACATGCTGCTAATGGTTTATAGATGAACAGATAAACAAAAGTTAATTATATAGGATTACAAAAAATTGTGAATAAATGTATACATGCCAGCAATATAAAAGATTTTTTTGGTTGTTTGACTGGGGTTTAAATGCGTACTCAAGGGTATTTCACTTATATGATGACGGATTGTGCACGTCACACTGTTCCTTGCCTATTAATTTCGGTGGACAACCGAGAGGAAACCTCATTAAAACCAGCCCAGCGATTGCCGGAGCCACATCATGGGACTCACTCATATACCAGAAGGACTTCAGAAGGACGGTACCTCAGTTGTGTATACCAACTGCATGCAAGCTCTAACAATTGCATATCAGTTGATAACACTGTCATTAACTATGAAACAGAACAGGATTGAACATTCATAACTAGAACATGTTATGCTGCAGTGTAAGTCGGTTATGTAGCAGTTCAACATCTGCAACTGGACAAAAGCAAACTGTTTATATAATGATTTATACAGAAAACAAAGGTTAAGCAAATTTACAACAAAGTTGAATTATATTGTGATCTAAATTTAAAATGTGTTAAGTTTACCATGGCATTATCCAGAGATTTGTTCACAAATTGATAATCAAAAGCCTTAAAATAATTTTTTAAACGTTTAGAATGTGAATATTAACGGTATTTTCATTATTTTGTGATAAAACTTTCTTAGTTTGCAACAGAGACCTACCCAGGAATTGAACCCATGGCCCACGAGTGAGGCAACACATCGCCATTAATAAATGTCAGCCAACGTAGACCACTTTGTGAACTAGCCTTAATTCCCTGGAGTCTAGGTATTTGTTCAACCTAGACCGACATTTACTGATGAAGATTTGGTGCCTCACTCAGATGATGATGGATTTGATTCCCGGATGGACACATTTCCTGAACAAGATCTGTTCAAACTAAGAAAGTGCAATCACAATATAACAGAAATACGGAAGTTTTGCCTATTATAATGTGACTAGCAGACTATATCAGTTGTAGATAATAAGTTTTTTTGTTTGTTGTTTGAATGGGGTTTAACATCGTACTTTCACTCACATGGCTGCTTAGATAATAAGATTAAAACTTTTAAATGGCATCTGCTGATTAAATTTAAAGGTGAGTTAAGCTGCTTAAGGGTATAAATTTAGGAAAGATTGATTTATTGGTGTTTAGCGCCGTAGATAAGTTTATTTCACTTATATGATGGCGATAAATGTGTGCTCCACCAGTATAGTGTCATAATAACACAACCATTAAATATGGTTTGTTAAATATTATTTTATGTTCTTCCAATGCTAAGTTACTCAAGATTACTGTGCTTGAAACATAATGTCCTTATAATAGTGGGCTATACGATAAATAGTTGACCACGATCTGTTGCAATAAGACAACGAAACACCACATTTTTTCTCATTTCAAGAATGAATTATGAAAGTTACAGATGTGGAAATCAAAATACTATTTAATTTAATTTTTAGTACAGTGTGTATGTATGTTATTTTGACCAATTATCATCAAATTCTGGATAATGCGATGGTGAAGGTGATGATGAGGAAGTTGGTATGCCAGTCGCTCAGCCTGTTCAGCCATTACAGCCCAGCAACAAGCCTAAATAGTTAGCTACCTTACTCTTTTCTGCTTAAACCACTGCAGTGGGGAACGACCTTTATGGCCAGGAGTCAAATGTATCTCAGGCATCGGCAAAGTCCTTTAAATGGTAAAATAACAACTTTGTTCATACCATCAATGATCATACTGTACAACTTCTAGTCTTCGTATTTAAAATGATAAAACAATGGTGGCTCGCCCTATACTCTAAATGATTTGCTTATGTATTTTGATTGGGGTTGAATTTTGTATCCAAGGGTATTTCACTTGTTACATGGCGGATTGTCTACTACATTCTGCCTTACTTTCATACGGTGGAGGATTTTGTTTGATTGGGGTTTAACATCGTATTCAAGGGTACTTCACTTTGCTTTATTTTTCACAAAGGCACATTTATGTATTTAAAAAATCAGCAAACCAGGGGAAAATGAAAATGTTAGGTTACCTGACAAAATTATAGAGGACCTATTTTGAGGTTATGCCGGAAAAGATAACAGCACAGGCCTGATAATGTGATTCTCTGATGGGTTAAACACACTTAAATTTCTGTGAGTCAATATTGACTGAATGATGAAAAGAGCTGAAAGTCAAAGTCCGTAATCACTATGTTATCAATTGTTGATTGGTGTTTAACACTGTGCTTAAGCCAGGTGATCTCATTTAAAGGGAACATTATACTCCAACAATAAAAAGTATCACTAACATAACAAAACATGAAGTGTTGTTGCGTTAGAAATATAATGTTTCTTCATTTATTAAGTACACACAGGATGTCTTAGCTTGAAACATACTGCCCTTTGACTGTTGTCAATGATTTGAGCGGATGCTAACAGTGGGGAGATAGCGAGAGGGTGGATGCTAACCGTGGGGAGATAGCTACATGTAGAGCAGACTGGATACTCACCGTGGGGAGAGAGCTAGAGAGTGGATACTAACCATGGGGAGAGAGCTAGAGGAGAGTGGATACTAACCTTGGGGAGAGAGCTAGAGGAGAGTGGATACTAACCTTGGGAGACAGCTAGAGGAGAGTGGATACTAACCGCGGGGAGAGAGCTAGAGAGTGGATACTAACCATGGGGAGAGAACTAGAGGAAAGTGGATACTAACCATGGGGAGAGAGCTAGAGAGTGGATACTAACCATGGGGAGAGAACTAGAGGAGTGGATACTAACCGTGGGGTGAGAGCCAGAGGGGGAGAGAGCTAGAGGAGAGTGGATACTAACCGTGGGAAGAGAGCTAGAGGAGAGTGGATACTAACCGTGGGGAGAGAGAGCTAGAGGAGAGTGGAGACTATAAACCGTGGGGAGAGAACTAGAGGAGAGTGCATACTAACCGTGGGGAGAGAGCTAGAGGAGAGTGGATACAAACCATGGGGAGAGAGCTAGAGGAGAGTGGATACTAACCGTGGGGAGAGAGCTAGAGGTTCCAGATGAGGCTTGGTGCTGGGGGAGGTAGCACTCTTCCTCAGTTGCAGCATGGCAGCATTCTGCATATCTTGTCTCTGTTTTTTCAGTCGTCTCTCAGCTAGCAAGTAATACGTGGCTGTGATGTGGTCATACATATTACGTTCCAGAGACCTATAAAACAGAAACGACATCATCTACTTATAATTTTGTAGACAGGAATTCACACCTAACCGAAACAAAGGGTGCTGCAGCTACAAGAAGAACAAGGTTACTTGGCCATATGTAAGAAATGGTAAAACAGTTAATTGTCAGTGTGACTCCCTAATATACCTGATGGTCGACAGGCGGACTCGATCCTGTGAACGGTACATCGAAGCAGGATTAGTAAGCGCACACGCTACCACTAAGCCATGGCCGCGGGAAACAAAGAATGGTAAAACAGTTTATTGTCAGTGACATTTATAAGTAAGTGTAACACAGTGACCCGAATCTACAGATACAAAAGGGTGCCACAGTTAGTAGTTCGTTTCATTATGGTTAATTACTGTACTTAAGTTTATTTCACTCATGTGACGGCATAACAGCCCGATGGGTGAATGAAACCACCCTCAATGAACTAGCAACTGAGAAAGACAAGGCTGGACAATCACAAGACGCAAAACAAAGACATCACAAACAGATTGGCTTCATGTTACCCCTAAGCTTTGAGAGCACCAGGGCAACAGGAAGCTCCCTCCCAACCCTCCACCCTAAGGCAGAGGTATAGACCCACATCTACAGATTAGGGTCTCACAGTTACATCTAAGAGAGGGTCCCACAGGCACATGTTAGTGGGCCCACATCAACAGATACATGTAAGAAAGGGTCCCACAACTGCATGTAAGAGTGGATCCTACAGGAAATGTAGGACAAGACTTCACAGCTAGAACATTCTGAGACAGTAAGAATCTGAAATTTCTAGAACTTCTGATAGCTTGATAAGACGATAGTCACACAAGAGAAATATAACTAGTTTGTTACATGTCCGATAAATTCGACTCCCACCAACTAAACGAAAAAAGCACTTACTGTAGAATTTCATCTTTGGATGCAATGTTCCCATCAACCATCCTTTGAATGACATGTGTATGGTCATCCTCACAGAGATGTTCTCGCGATACCAGTGGCATGATGACCGCTGTGGACACGTCACCCTGCGTTACCCACTGGTGGTTTAGAATTTCTTCTAGGGACCAACGTAAACTGGGCTCTCGTATCAACATCTTGGAAATCAAACTGAAACACAAGACATTGTAGAAAACATACTCATTAAAATGGAGAATTATTAAAGTTGTTTAAACTTTACTAGGCTCTATCCAGGATTAGCAATGATTTTGTAGGAGTGGCACATACTCAAGGTTGTCCTGAGAGTAAGCACCATCTCATGGTTGTCAAAATCTATTTTAAGTGGCATTTAGATTTGTTTTACACCGTACTTTAGGTTATTTCACTCATGACAGCGTGCCAGTCCAATGGGTGATTTGTTTGTTTATTTGATTGGGGTTTAACGTCGTACTCAAGGGTATTTCACTTATATGACGACATGCCAGCCCAATGGGTG
>JAQQZZ010107277.1:2634-15811 GCA_030265115.1 Mopalia vespertina | reverse complement strand
CCTGCCACAAACAGATAAAGTGAATAGGGGATCGCCCCTCTACTTGCCACAAACAGATAAAGTTAATAGGGGATCCCCCCTCTACCTGCCACAAACAGATAAAGTGAATAGGGGATCCCCCCTCTACCTGCCACAAACAGATAAAGTGAATAGGGGATCGCCCCTCTACTTGCCACAAACAGATAAAGTGAATAGGGGATCGCCCCTCTACCTGCCACAAACAGATAAAGTGAATAGGGGATCGCCCCTCTACTTGCCACAAACAGATAAAGTTAATAGGGGATCCCTATTAACCCTCCATTAACCTAACATGTTTAAATGCGTTAAGTGGATGGTAAAATAGATCTTTATCAATACTGTGTTAATAAAGTTTGATTGTGACACAATTTATAGGCCGGCATTGTAGTTTTAGTGGTAGGTATATCGCGGTTTCATTCTTGTAACTCATTATTCTCTATTTTCAGGTTATAAAAACTTTGCTGAGGATATAAACATGATGCTGGGATTCAAACCTAATATATTCTGGCGCATTTGCTGGTCATTCCTCACGCCCGCCATTCTACTGGTAATTTTTAAATAACTTCCATCTAAACCGGAATTGAGCTTGCTATTAATAAATGTTATTCTGGTATAACCACTGTCATAGCCATTCTTCTTAGAGATTTGTTTAGTATTTATTTTAATTACTGCTAGTGGATAATGTTTACAGATAAATCGGGTTCAAAATCGTTATATATGCTGAAGTTTGGTCAGTAATTTGCTTTTATAATTTTATTTTCTTTTTGTCGTTGGCTTTGTCCAGAATTAGAGCGTAAGTTTATCGCTTTATACGTTCTGTTATATAATTATTTATTTTTTCACAGGCGATCATGGTGTTCAGTTTCGTGCAGTACAGCCCATCCGTCTATAATGAGTATGTGTTTCCCCAGTGGGGGGAGAGTTTGGGATGGTTAATGTTTTCCTGCTCTGTCATCTTTATACCGATTACCATGTTATATGAGTATTGTAAATCAGTTGGATTTTTACAAGTGAGTTATACATTGACAATTTTTACCGTTTACAGTTATACCAATATAAGATCAGAGCTGAACTAATTTGGCTCTATGAGGAAAAGTGAAATACTTATGTTTAGAATTAGTGGGGATGATACAATCCAACTTGGTTTTCTTCACTTCGCCGGGACCTAGTCAATGCAACTGTTTTATGAATCATAAAATCGTTCCAAAAGCCATTGTCCTGGAAAAGTAGCAGTATTTTCAAGTACAATGATTATAGATCAAATTCAATATTGGTATTCTGGTATGATCTTTAACACATAGGTGCATTTAAGTATGTCATTTTTTAAACGTATTTAACAAATAGTGTAAAATAGTTAACTATTTTATACATTCGGTTGATTGATGATCTGTTTTATGTTTCAGTCTTGTCGACAAGTATTAAACCATTCGGAGGATTGGGGCCCAGCCTTGCCCAAGTACAGAGATCTCGACGATAGATACAAGGAAACTGTAGATATAGAATTGTCTGAGAAAGTCCCAGGAAGCAACGGTCAGGTGAAAGGTATATCTCCTGATGGAATGTATGATAAAAGTACACCAGTGAGTGGCAAAACAATAACATTTAATAATGACGGTTTCGTTCAGGAACGTTTTTAATGTCAGCCTATATTAATATGGCAACCGGATGGAATGGTTGTGTCCACACCCTTCGAATTATAACCGCATCTCAAGAATAGATGGTCATTTCGTCGTCCAACTACGGGAAATGTGTCATGGTTTTATTCTCTATGTGTGGAGCAGCCAAAGGGATTGGCTTAATCCTTCACTAGAAATCTATCAATTTGGTAACTGTTTCGGGTAATGGGCAACCAGTAGAGTTTTTAGTGTGACCCGTTTTAACTTGTGTTCCATTCCACCATTAGCACGATGTACATAGCCACATTATATGGTGTGCATTGACCAGCTGAAAGTAAGCCACAATGTATATATACACAGACGGATTAACGACTTCTTCATGAAGCTATTAGCATTGTTTCCCGTTGAACGCCCGCAGCCATAACGGTCTTCAATTAAGTTCGTTCTTTAGTTGTTTGAATCAGATCCATTAGAACAATCACTTGGGTTGTTATTGTTACGTTGGCTCACATTGCCATAATTAAGCTGCCCTTTGCGGAGATATGATAGCACCGGTCTGTATCGGTTTATCTATTCCTTTTCCCCCGCATTCAGTGAAGACACAGCATGCAGAAGTTTCACCAACAATCAACCAATTCTCTCCCCCGTGAACTGCGTGAACACCAGAAGCTTGTTTGACAAAAGCACAATCCACAAGGATCCTTCAACACTGTGTCGTTTATATATGAAATGCTCTGGGAAATCGGTATCGTATCGATGGATTTGGCTACACTGAGACTATTTGGCATTTAGCCAACAAACATGTGTCAGGTCTGTTTATTTGTAGATCTCCACTACGTTGTTTAATTCACGTTCCTCGCGGATTTAGTTTAAAAGCAAACATTATTATACACTGGAGGATTTTACAGGATGTTTCCACAGATATAATCATCATTGTATTTAGATCATCACATATTGTAACCTACCCCAATGCTACCATTCAAAATGATGTAAATAGCAGCATCTACAATTCTCAGTACCGGAGATATCTAAACCTATTATAGTCACGTTTAATAAAAAATTGAGACACAATAGTCGTTTACGAAACTAGGTTAAAATTCAGTCACAATCCTTTAAACATTTTCTCTTAAAAAATAATTATCTAAAACTGTGATCAAAACAAACGTGTAGTTTTTTTATTATCTTGATGTTCTAACTGTAATTTTCATAACCGTCATGGATATGCCTGTGAGCACAAACTATTGTCTTTTTGACTGTGTTAAAACACATAAAGAAATATGGTTAGCATAGACTAGAGCATGCATGTCTTTCTCTTAAATCCTGATATTTATGCATGCACTGTCCTGGAATGTTATACATGCTCTTTAAAGCCAAACTTGTAATATTTACATAAGTTAATTCTTGATCTAGTGGGTACCACTCAAGCAGGGTAAATCTATCCAACAGATCGCACATTAATGTATGACGTCACACATTCCCTAAACTTTACCTCACCTCAAGCTATTTGCACAATGTAGAGAATTGAATTATGTTTAAATGTGACAAATTTACTGCGCAGTCATACATTTTTATTATTCATTATTCATGTAACTTGTTCACAAATTTATTTCTGCTCCTTGTATACCCGTTTGACCTGATTTATGTGCCACAGAGATGTAGCTGTTTACATTGATGGTTACCGTACTGTTTTTGTCAACATCGTGCCAGTTTCTCCATCTTTGTCTATAGTGTATAGATGCAGTGTGGTTGTCACCTCGACATATCCATTGCTCCCTTTTTTTGTCTATTAATGTGACATAATGCCCGAACATCTTTCAAAAGGTAACTGTTGACTTAAAAAAATTGTGCATATTAATATCTGGGTGATTTATACAGACACATACAGGACGTGGGTATACATCTAGTTTCTGTGCTGTCCTTTCCCAGGTTTTGTAAACTTTTCTTTCCCTGAACTGTGAACACGAGACGGATCTCCTCGGTTTACAAAGCAAACCACGAATCACGACAATAACCCTGGAAATCCATTGTTTCCGGTATAAACACTTCTTAATCATTCTTCTAATTTTGACTAATTACAGACTATATTCACTTGACTGCCTTAAGCTGTGTTATCGAACAGGACTGAGAAGTAGCCTAAGTGTAATTTGCAGGTTATTTCTTCTGACCGTATCTCATATGTATTTATTTTACTTTACTTGTTACTGGTAACAGTTTCACCCACAATTAATTAAAGTAACACTGGGACACAAAACTCATACAGCTTTTGTGTAGGCTGAATATATAATCATTATCATACAAATATAGTTGTTGTTTTATAAGTTTATGTAAAATATGTTATAATTTTACCTGTATGTGCTCTTATTATGGATAATAAAGTTAACATTTTTAAACATAACATTTCGCACCTTTTCCGACTTTAGTAGTGGATTCAAAGTGACGCATCTTTAGCAGTCACATGTTTATTTCAACCAATGAGAGCCGCGTTGTATCTGAAAGATTGTTTTGATGTGGTTAGTTTGGCGGAGTGGAAATCGTGTCGTTCAGAGCAGTGCCTGTCTGACCACGGACCACTGCAGACATCGGATAACAGGATGGCAGGGGACGAAAAGGGCATAGAGGCAGAGGTGAGTTTAATTATGGTTTTAAACCTGACGTGAATCTAATCACGCTGTTTGCTACAGATCCAGCTAATCCCTTGTTACCTGTAACCCCTAACTTGTAGGCGTACTGGATTAAACGCCATATCAGCAGACATTTAGTGCTTCTTAAACATGCGACTGTTTGCTTCCGATGAGCCATCAAAAAGTAACACTAGTATAACCTCCTATAATTAAACTAAATCACCATCGAAGAAAGAGCTAGAATGTGGGAACAGTTTTGAGCATGTTTTAAGCTTTCGGGATTGTTTTAACTGGTTGAAATGTGCCTGGAGGCTCAATCTATTCTATGTTTGGTCAACGAGTGCGAGAATACACATATTGACATTAGACACAGCCAGCAATGTCGTGTATTTGGCTGCACCCGTTTTCTTTTCTCAATGGGATAGGTTTTACAAACTGTCCTTAGCAACCCTTTTTAAATCTCTTGAAACAAAAGTTGTGCAAATCCCCCAACACATAAAAAAGAATACATGGATATTTAAATATTTTCTGTAATTTTCGCATGTTGAAAGTTCGAGTATGATAGAGTAAAACTTGACAATGATGAGAAAGGTAGCTACCTGAAAGGTGAACAACTTATCCGCTGCTATTTGGTTGTCCTGGCTGAGTTACCCATACAGCTAGATTTAATACACGAGTAAGAATAAGTAACAGTATCTTCTATTTAAAACAGCTTGTCACTGGTTAATAAACTCCTATATGTATGTAAAACTCCACTTATTCCTGACCGTGTTAAGCCATAGCATATATAAAGGTTATATACTGGGATCAAAACGTTTAGTACAGATACAAAACGTTACAAAGAATTAAAATCTAATAATATCGAACAATTTAAGAACGTTGATAAAATACAGGCTTAGAGAGCCTGCATTGTAAACTGTAAACGGTGTCGAAATCAATATAAACGTTTATTCAGGAAAACAAACATATCGAATGCCATGTAGATCAGCGTGCTTGCGGCTCTCTGCTATGCCGGCAAACTAAACATAATGTGTAATCAAACACAGGGTGTATAATATAAAGAGTTTGCGCAATTTGGTTAGGATATTGAAACTTTTTTTAAATTTAACTTTTGTCTAGCTGTGTAGAATTCATTAAGGATATAATAAATTAATTTTGCGAATTTTTTCTGTAAATTTCTCGGACATTATTGACGATTGTTGACGACACGTAAGACAATATATTTATCAATTCGCCCGTGAATTTCACTGAGAAGTCTATTAAATTGGAAGCTTAAATCGAAATTGGTACATCTCTGGCAAGCCTATTTATTTGGAAGCTTCAATTCCACATCTTAAGTACGGCGTAAAACCCCAATCAAACAAACAGACAACTCAATCACTCGCTAACTGTGAATCTTTAAGCTTCAAGTCGACTAAGTCAATCATTGTCAAAGTTCTGTATTTGTAAACTTCCCCATGACTAAGTCAATATCTAACAAACCTTTGTATCAATAAACTTTAAATCGACTAGGTCAATAACTGAAAAATCTATGTATTTGTAAGTTTTATTTCGATTTTGACTAAGTCAATCGCTGACAAAAGCTATACATTTAGTAGGGCTTCAATTTCGACTAAGTCAGTATCGGGCAATCCTGTGTACATGTATTTGCTAGCATCAATGCGACCAAGCCAATTACTGCCAAAATATGTAATTGTAGGCTTCATTTCGTAAGCCAATCTCCAACAAACTTAGAAGAAATAAAAAACACTCGAAGGAATCTCCATTAGAAATATAAAACACTCGACGGAGCCTCCAGTAGAAATACAAAACACTCGACGGAATGTCATGGGAACAAACGTATTGGATTAAATTTATAGTTGCAATACAAAACACACAATGTAGTTTCCATTTGAAATACAAAACACACAATGGAGTTTCCATTTGAAATACAAAACACACAATGGAGTTTCCATTTGAAATACAAAATAAACAATGGAGTTTCCATTTAAAATACAAAACACACAATGGAGTTTCCATTCGAAATACAAAACACACAATGGAGTTTCCATTTGAAATACAAAACACATAATGCAGTTTCCATTTGAAATTCAAAACACACAATGCAGTTCCCATTTGAAATACAAAACACACAATGGAGTTTCCATTTGAAATTCAAAACACACAATGCAGTTCCCATTTTAAATACAAAACACACAATGGAGTTTCCATTTGAAATACAAAACACTCGATAGAATTTTCAGTAGAAATACAAAACACTCGATGGAATCTCTAGTAGAAATACAAAACACTCCACGGAATCTCTAGTAGAAATACAAAACACTCGATGGAATCTCCAGTAGAAATACAAAACACTCGATGGAATCTTTAGTAGAAATACGAAACACTCGATGGAATCTCTAGTAGAAATACAAAAAACCCGACGGAATCTGTAGTAGAAACACAAAACACTCGATGGAATCTCTGACAGAAATACAAAACAATCGATTGAATATCTAGTAGAAATACAAAACACCAGATGGAATCTCTGATAGAAATACAAACAACCCGATGGAATCTCTGATAGAAATACAAAACACTCGATGGAATCTCTGATAGAAATACAAAACACTCGATGGAATCTCTAGTAGAAATACAAACAAACCGATGGAATCTCTGATAGAAATACAAGACACCCAATGGAATCTCTAGTAGAAATACAAAACAGCCGATGGAATCTCTAGTAGAAATACAAACAACCCGATGGAATCTCTGATAGAAATACGACACCCGATGGAATCTCTAGTAGAAACACAAAACAGCCGATGGAATCTCTAGTAGAAATACAAACAACCCGATCGAATATCTGATAGAAATACAAGACACCCGATGGAATCTCTGGTAGAAATACAAAAAACCCGACGGAATCCGTAGTAGAAACACAAAACAGCCGATGGAATCTGTGATAGAAATACAAAACAATCGATTGAATATCTAGTAGAAATACAAAAAACCCGACGGAATCCGTAGTAGAAACACAAAACAGCCGATGGAATCTCTGATAGAAATACAAGACAATAGATGGAATATCTAGTAGAAATGAAAACCACTCGACGAAATATCTAGTGGAAATAAAGAGTGGATGGAATCTCTAGTAGAAATAAATTCCAATGAATATTTCGCGGAAACAAACGTATTAGAATGAATCTCTATTAGAAATACATAACATTCGCTGGACTTTTCAGTTGACAAGCAAATCACTCGATGGAATGTTGTGGAAACAAACGTATTGGAAAAAACCTATAGTTAATACACAGTTGGGTTTCCAGTTGAAATACAAAACCATCGATGGAATCTTATGGAAACACACGCATACTTTCGAATTTGCTATAAAAAAATTAAAAATCGATGGAATCTGCTAGATATACAAACCACTTGATGGAATCTCTAGTAGAGTTACAAAATACCAGATGAAATCTGTAGAGGAATTACAAAATACCAGATGAAATCTGTAGAGGAATTACAAAACACCCAATGGAATCTCTAGTAGAAATACAAAACACTGGATAGAATCTCTAGTAGGAATACAAAACACTGGATAGAATCTCTAGTAGAAATACAAAACACTGGATAAAATCTCTAGTAGAAATACAAAACACTCCATGTAATCTCTAGTAAAAATACAAAACACTCTATGGAATATCTAGTAGAAATACAAATCACTGAATGGAATCTCAAGTACAAATGTAGATATACAAAACAAAATCTATGTAATCTAGCATATCTACAGAAAACACTACAGTGGAATCTAGTATAAATACAAACCACTAGATGAAATCTAATAGAAATACAAAACACTCCATGGAATCTCTCGTAGAAACAAACTTGTTGTATTGAATCTCTTATGAAAAACAAAAAACTCATGATTGAACCCCTAGGTCCAAATCAAAAGAATTGTTTAATTATGATGGAATCTGAAGGAGAAGTCAAAACAGTGCAATCTGTATCAAAATGAAAGAAACTACTAGATTGAATCTCTGGAGAAAATAAAGCCACTTGATTTCATAGAATCACTAGTGACAATGAAACACTCTCATTGAACACCTCGTAGACAATACACCAATGTGATTGAATCACTTCAAATCACAAAAGTCCAATGCACAGTGGAAATACAAAAGCTATATTCAAAATACTGGAGTAAACATCAAAAACATTTGACTGAATCAAGAAAGACGATTCAATCTGCACTGCGAATACAAATCCCTATTGAATCTGCATTACAAACACGTGATCTAGTAAAAATGCCCAAATTTGATTGGGTACAAATGCAAAAGTTTATCACAATCTATGATTAAATTAATGCAAAACGGCACCTAATTATTCGTAAAAATAAAGAAACCAATGCCTGGTTTCCCAAATATTGTGGCTGGTCCGATCGATTTCAGTATATTTTTTGTACCCAATCAAATTTGGGTACTGCGACTCACTGACCCAAATACATTATACTCATTGACCAGCGGTGACTGTATTCGGAGACAGATTGGAATGATGTCAGTATACTGTAACTGTAACTACTTAAGCCATTAAGGTCGGGTTTCAGTATACTGTTATTGATTTTCACGTTGTCAGTATACTGTAACTGATTCAGCCCTTAAGGTCGGGTTTCAGTATACTGGAACTGATTTTACGTTGTCAGTATACTGTAACTTTTTCAACGTTTTGTATCGGGTTTCAGTATACTGTAAGTGATTTTCCCGTTGTCAACTGCTTCAGCCTTTTTCGTCGTCTTTCAGTTTACTGTAACTGCTTCAACCTTTTGTATTGGGTGTCATTATATTGTAACTGATTTTCCCGTTGTCAGTATACTGTAGCTTCTTCAGCCTTTTGGATTGGGTTTCAGTATACTGTAACTGATATTCTCGTTGTCAGTATACATTGGCTGGTTCAACCTTTTGGAACGGGTTTGTGTATATTGTAACTGATTTTCCCACTGTCAGTATACTGTGATTGCTTCAGCTTTGAGGTTCAGGTTATCATCGAGTTTCAGTATACTGTAGCTGGTTGGCCGTGTGTCAGTATTCTGTGACTGAGGTAGCATATCGACCCGAGTTTCAGAAAACTTTGACCGTTGTCAGTAAACTGTGACTCAGTAGTGTCGTCGGGCCAACTATTCCCGGTATCTGGGAGTCCGCAAGGACGGGGGCCTGTCAAACTAAGACACTGTTACCATTTAATTAAAAGAATCTAGTACGTTGTTAAGTACCAAGCAAACAAACAACTGTAAATATAAGAGACAATAATGTGTCAAGTGTATACAAAGCTATAGGGAAGTAAATGACCACTGAACAGCTTCTACGTGTATACAAAGCTTTAGAGAGATATTTGATATAAATAAACAGTCTATATGTGAAACCTATACACTCTCATTGCAAAAAGTAAAGACAATCGAGCAGTTTCTAGGTTTGCCCAAAACTGTCGAGAAAAAGTAACGTCTGATAAACAGTAAATGGAGGTCTGCTGCCGTGGTGTTTCGGCCAACTGATCCTCAACCGGTGTGCCGCACAAAGGTTCGAGTCCTCTAATCATCCTCAATTATAGGAGAGGATCACACAATAGTCGCGGGGTCCGATTTGCCGCACAAAGGTTCGAGTCCCCTTTGTGTCATCAATTATAGGAGAGGATCACACAATAAACGCGGGATCCCACGTGCCGCAAAAAGGTTCGAGTCCCCTTAGTGTCCTCAATTATAGGAGAGGATCACACAATAAACGCGGGGTCCGGCGTGCCGCACAAAGGTTCGAGTCCTCTAGTCGTCCTCAATTATAGGAGACGATCACACAATAAACGCGGGGTCCGATGCGCCGCACAAAAGTTCGAGACCCCTAATCGTCCTCAATTATAAGAGAGGATCACACAATAAACGCGGGCTCCGATGTGCGGCACAAAGGTTCGGGACCCCAAGTCGTCCTCAATTATAAGAGAGGATCACACAATAAACGCGGGGTCCGATGTGCCGTTCGAGTCCCCTTAGTGTCCTCAATTATAGGAGAGGATCACACAATAAACTCGGGGTCCGATGTGCCGCACAAAGGTTCGACTCCTCTAATCGTCCTAAATTATTGGAGAGGATCACACAATAAACGCGGGGGCCGATGCGCCGCACAAAGGTTCGAGACCCCTAATCGTCCAAATTTTCTGTTACGGTGCCCTGGTGCTGGAAAATTCTCTTGACGGCCTTGCGTGTATGCTACATATTTACCAGATAACACTTTATAAGCAAAGTGTGGTATCTTGATACCTACTTAAAACGTGTTCATTCAGTTATTAAAGGAGAAGGCACACGATTTTATAGTGGGTTTTGGTCGTTTTTAAATGCTATTTTATTAACATAACAGCCCTCAGATTAAGAAACTAATTTATATTAAGCCAGTAATTAAAACTTTACAAACCGGAAGTGACGTACGCGGTGCAAGTGACACACAATTACAACATCATTCCATATGCTATAGCTACAATAAATCTATCATATCCGAGTCAAATTCTTCTCTGAATTCTTCAATCAGGCAGAATTATTACTGTACGGTACAGGTTTGTACCAAATTATTCTTAGGGAGAACTTGAAGCCAGGAAGAAAGATTTAATTAAAAGATCGGCAGATACAGCAGTGTGTAGGCCTAGATGCGAATACGTATCCGTATAAAGACTTGTTTAATACAGTCAATATGCAGGAAAACAAGCATTGGCATGGTGTAATGACTTGAAACGTCAGATCGAATGACCCGAAAATGTAAAAATCAAAACGAAAATGCCCTACAAATGTAAACGACAGCTTAATTTAGCAGGTGTTAGCATGAATGGGAAACTAAAACTTTCAATATCAGTACTCAATATAGGCTATTTTTCTAGGCTACCTTTACTGATACTGGATTGAGGATCATTAAAAAACTCTCCCGTTGTTGACTAGCTGAACCCGAGACAAAACTACCCTGCCTTCTTTCTGTCTGGCGTCGACGATCCTCGCGCTTCGCGATAACACTATCCGAGCATTTTGTTCTGTAAATACACACGGTATATTCTTTTATTTTTGTTAGCTTTTAATCGGTCAGTTCCTGATGAATGTCCCTTTCCTAATCCGATGGCACAAAGTGTGTTACGCACACTATCAAGTTCTTTAACTTGTTCAATAATCCATTTACTGGCAAATCTTTGATTCTAATTTTTATCAGCCATTGCCTTAAAAAAGCAGAATCTCTCAGGAAACAGTGAAACGGAATTCTTTTTGCAGTAACCAATTCATAATTGTCACATCCAAGTATTACGCAGGCAGGCATAATTCCTGTCAGGATTGCGATACCCATACGTTTAACAATGCAATAGCATACGATATGTTGTGGGTCAATTGCACCGCTTACCTCACTTCCGGTTATTAATATTTTGATTACTGACTTAATTTTAATTAGTTCCTTGATCTGAGGGCTGTTATGTTACTAAAATGGTATTTACAAACGACCAAGGCCCACTGTAAAATCGCGTACCTTCTCGTTTAAAATAGTTATTATTTTTTCGTGTTTAGGTTTGTGTGTCTAGAGTGGGTGGTCACTAGCTGCTCCCTCTGCCAAGGTGTAGTTCTCATTTTATATAGGTGTGTGTTCTCTGTATTTGTTTTGTTTTGTCTTGTGTTTGTTTATGTCTATGGCACCATTATCTCACGTTTATTTTCAGACACACAGATAATTATAAGTTAACATGACACGTACACAGCCTATATTCACTATAGGAATACAGAATTAATAGGACTTATAATATATATCTGTATTTTTGTCATGTAGGAGGATGTTTACATCTCCAGCAGTATATGTGAATAGAGCTGTTTCTTAGGTGCCGCTTTTGTCCAGAAAATCATTATTATGCAGGCAGTGAAGTAGATCTGGAGAGTTCTCAGAGTGCCGAATGAACTTTACCTCGATTCTTTGGGTATATCTAAAATAGATGATTTATACTTTACCATGTCAATTATCTATGGATGTTTAAAATTCTATGCACACCCCGCTAATACAGATCTTTTGTAACCAGCTCTTCGTACTCCCAGTTAATAGTCACTGGCTCAAAGGGGCGAAACTGAGATCTTTTTATTATGCTTTATTTATGATAATGTGGCACCTTTTACCTAAGTAAAATGGCAGGTGACATGTTCTTAAAGATAAGATCTTTAGATAAGTCCAGGCAGTCGCTTTTGTTCACACAATGCAGCCAATTTGCTGCATCACTGGAGAGTTTATTGTTAAAGATATTTATGAACAGATTACAATGGGTATTTTAATAGTCGAGTTTCAACATGTCCTAGTGGAAAATACCGCGATTAGGTAATAATGCGTGATAATATTTAGTTTAGGCCTATTTAAACTATCATCGGCTTTGAGATGCCATCCCTATAATTCACTGCTGTCTGTCGAAATGATAAAGAAACCAAGTCTGACATAACCCCAAATGAACCAACTATGACAATGGGAAAAGAAGAAAGCGGATGTTATCAATTCTATCTGTTAAAACTTTTGGTAGAGACATTGGCAGAACTTTCCTGACTTCAAATCGGTAGATGTCGAGGTATTTTGGTACTAGGCTCAGGAATCCTTCTCCAGCTCGGAGAGACAATTGGCAGGGTCTGTAATAAAGTGTTCTGGGAAACCAACATCTACTCTTCGAACAAATAATCGACCAGGACGAAGTAATTTAAGTAAGGTGGAGGGGCCAAAGTACAGGTTATCAGAAAAAAATTATGTACCGGTAAAATGCGCTAATCTTGTCGCTTAGCCTTAAAACTGTTAATTAAAAAGTAATTTGCGTATAGCCGTGTGGATTGTGCCTTAACTCTGTTACGCCTGATTTTATAACAAGCATGACTTAAATTCTTGAAACACAATCATGTGTTGTGGGGGGGGGGGG
>JAQQZZ010107266.1:4570-15812 GCA_030265115.1 Mopalia vespertina | reverse complement strand
TTCGCCTCGCCTCGGACTCGCTTTTTTAGAACTCAATCACGCGAATGTAAAGCGAACGATTCATGGAAACGCTCCCTAAAGTGATAGTACATTTTTTTACTTTGTGTAAATCTTGATTGATGCAGCTGTTAATTTAATTTGAAACTAAATTTTGTAATTTATTTTTTAAATTAATAAATAGATTAAAAGACAAATACAATACGGCCAGCTACATTTTTAGAAAAATATGTCTCAAATGCAACCCTTTAACGTTCTTCTGTTAAGGCTCTTGTGGAACCCTTTTTGGTTCTGTATAGAACCCTCACAGCAACTGTTCCGTCTATTTCTCCCTATCTTATTATTCCAAAGAACCGTTTCTGTCCTTACGGTTCCATTTAGAGTCATCCTGGTTCCAATTAGAACCATCCTCTTTTCTAAACAACCCTGAAAGAACCATTATTTCTAAGACTGTAAAACAACATGATACGGGGATACACATGCAGTTGGACCACAGGGTGATCCTGATAGGATTTATGCTGGCGTTCAAGTCATCACAGCTCAGAAATGTTGAGCTTATTTCTATACAATTAAGTTATAATTGAGACCTTAACGATTGAGAACGGATTAAATTTACTGGTGGAAGTTTACATCTTCTTGAAGATTGGATTGGAAAAGTGAGAAATTAAGCGGAATAACTTAATGCCAGGGTAGGCTACTATACTTTGGATTGTGTCTTTATATTTGTAAATCTTTACTCGGTAAAGTGCTAGCTTTAATGTACAATCTTACTTAATATTGCAGTTTTTATATATTGTCTATTCTACAACAGATATGTCTGTCGCATACAATTTGACAAAATGTAAAGCTATATTGATATCAAACAATATAACAAAGACCACCCGTTCTATACAGTGCGGAATGTGTATGATTTGAACAGTTGATAGAAAACCAACATAAGACAGACATGAGCTTGTATTTAGCTAAAATCCATCAAACCAACAAAATTTGTTAAAGGCATTGTTTTGCTATCTCTACTTTGTATGCCTGTGTTTGGATCAAATCGTATCGGGCGAATAGATTAAACGTTGGTTTTACCTGCAACATGCATGTACAACTCACTTCTGCATATCTAGATTATTCTACTAAATGTATTGGCATACAGTGCGAAAAGTAAGTAGGATAAACAGGGATACACATTGTATGGGCCTGTTTTATTTGTAGATAAACGGATAGTTCTGCTTTACTCCTTTCATGTAGTCATGTCTCAATTTATTGCGTCCAACACAAACATCGAAAGAGAGTATTTGGAAGCGCATTGGACAAACATTATTCTCTATTCTTTTAACATTCTCTTGATATTATATTTTCAGCAGGAGAAAGCTTTGTAATGTAATGTAAACAAGGACTGATGAGTTGTTGCAAACAAGGGCACACGAGGAAAGATATCGTACCAGACTGCGCCCCGTCTTTATGAGCATATTTGAAATGTATCTTTGCTGATGGCGAATTAAGTCTTACACAACCAAAATAAACGATAACGACACAACAATCATGTTTTATGTGACGTATTAATAAGCCTTAGACCATTGTAAATATTGATTGTTATCCAGACGCAAGCGTGATCGGAATATATCTGGATATTTAATAGCATCCATTTGTGTTTACCGAAACAGTATTGTCTATCTATTGGATGTAATATGAATGACGGTTTGTTTTGGCTTGTGCTAAAATATAAAAGACCCATAAACATTGTTTTATGTCGCAATGCAAACTTTACAACATTTAGAGTTTTGAAGACAGCTGCGGATCAATCTAGTACAAAGCAAACTGCATTTAATGATTGTTCATGAATCTTGCTAGAATTAAATGGTTTTTCACATTTTTTAATTTATCATATTTTACAGAAGACCTATAGCTGCCCATTGAATATCCCATTCAAATAATGTGAAGAACGGATGCTATAGGATATCTTGATATTTTCGGCAGTTACCAGTGAAGCACGTTCACATCACACCCTGAGAGGTAGTTGGTCGTTAAATTGGGGGAATGTTCAACAGTCTCAGGCAGAGTGTGTGCTCTACGCCAGCCGTCATCCTCTTCCAATTAAAGGGGTTTCCTCTAAGAGAATGACACGCATTGTCCTCAATTGGTTCTTCAAATACCATCTCGTGTATCACATTGATAACTAACGCTTTTTTAATATTCATTAAAAGGAAGAAAGCGGCTTAATTTTGGATTTGTTTTTTAGTTCAAATATGGAGGGGAAAAAACCGCTTTAAGTAAAGACGCATTACTGTGCTCCCAACATGGTGGCTTTAACCCTAGGGTAAAATTTTGTAAAATTTGTGAAAAACAATTAAATTATGAACAGAAATGGTCGTAACAGAAGGTCATCTTTTTTACTTGCCTGTATAAGCTATTATTAACATTATATGGAATTTTGTGCATATTAATTATGCGAATTATTAAAGTGATACTGTTTGAGAAGAAATGGTGTAAAAATTTCGTTAAGCACTGTATGTCTACATTGAATTGCCCGATTGTCCTTAAATTGTGGTCAAATGTCACACACCATGGTAGGAAAGGTTTTTTTTATCAGTTCAGCTCATTACATACATATTGATTACTTGAACGAGCTTTTCACGTAAATTTGACCTAAAATTTCTGTTAAGCACCGTACATGTATGTGCAAATTGAATAGGCTGTTTGTCCTACATTGTTTGGCAAATGTCCCACAACATGAGAGGAGAGGGGAATTGTCTTTTCAGCTCATTAAACGCATATTAATTACAAGTAAATTAAGTAAAGTAAAGACCACAACTACACATTGAAAGGCCAGATTATTCTGAAAGTTTGAGTAAATATCACACAATATGGTTCACTATACGCTATGAATTACTTCAACGAGCTTAATACAGATATATAAACTAAATATGCATTGTTGCAATAGGAATGCATTCCCTTTTAATGGCGGAACATTTGAGCTCTTTGGCAGCCTCGCTGCCAAGTATTTTTAATGATTTTATTATGTATCATTATAGGGCAACAATATCTACAATCAGACAATCATATGTTAAGTAAATACGGTTAAATAACCTTGACACATACTGTCCTTAGTCAGAAGGCTTGTAACATATGTCAGCCGTTGTTGTACTATCATCAATCTGTTCTACTAATGCTATTCAGCCAGAACAGTAGTAAGAGTATGATCTTTTTAATTATATTAAACACACCAACCCTTCCGAGTCTTGCTCCGTTATAAGGGATAAATATGCCGGACGAGCGAAAGTGATTTTTGTGCTACCAATTAATTTGGGCATAAGTGCATTGCCGTCTAACATTACATAACTAAATAACTAGGTTTTGATAGTGTTCATTTGACATACAAGACAACAAAATTCGCTTTGCCTTAAGTAAAAATATTTATTCCAATAAGTGGTTTCCAATATAACCAATTATCTCAATCATACTTATAACGAAGATGATTGCCTAAGTCAATAAAGAGTCCGTTGGATATGTAGTGCACTACTTAGACAGACAATCGTAAACAATGGCCATAGACTATCAGGAAAACGTTTTATTAACTATGGAGTCTGATACTCCGTGTTGTACTGAAGAATAGAGACCGTGAGGTATGTGGATATTGGAGCGGTATCTTCAATAATAAAAAAACAAAAATTTAAAAAATATGTCTCACGGTTATCTTCTTTAATAAAAGTTACAAATATTGGCTTCTAGTGCTGGGAAGATCTTTGAGATGGAACACATCAGCGGTTGAATTGGATTGCTAAAGTATAATTTGAATGAAGTACTATCTATTGACTGCGACGGCGAACGCTCTCGTTATTGCTCGAGCGAAAAACCGTGGATAGCGGTTTTTGGAGAACCGCGCAATAATTTTCATCCGCCTAGCGGATGACATATAGTGGGCAATCGCGCCCACTCTCACACTCTGGGCGAGATAACCTTATTACACTGCTTTCTCAGCTCAAGAGAACAATCAGCAAGTTTGAACGATAACTCCCACGGACAGTCGCAGTAGTCACGTTCGACTCCAGTATAATCAGCTGGTATATCATCAGATTTATAGTACTGCGATCAGTTGGATCAATGGGAATCCACTATGTAGTGTTAAGTAAAGATTAATTATTCGATTGTCCTTTTTGAAAACTTATAGACTCAATTGTTGATTGGTCTCCTGTGAACTGTCTTTGTAATGTTTTAAAATACCATTGAACACTTAGAATACCGAGCATTCGTGTGTTCTTTGGTTGTACGGATTTCTTTTTTAAGAAGAATAATCGTTTGTAGCTTAGTCAATTGTTTTTTTTATATTTAATTGAACCAGGATAAATATTCATACTCACCTTCTTAAAACTTTCAATAAACGCGTTAAGTGTGGTGCAAAACACCAAATTGAGGCATAATTGTGTAACTTGTCACTCTTCTGATAAGTGGTATTTCTGATTAGGATGGTAGGCGTTTTCAAAGACTGGACAAATTTAACGGTAGGAATTCTTGTAGATTGTTGGTTTTTTCCTGTTGGTGGCTTTCCCTAATACGTTTGGGCAAATTGAAATATGTGGATTAAAGTACCGTTTTCTGTGAACTGTCTTTCTAATGTTTTAAAACGATCTAAATGATTTGATATACATGTATCAATGCGCTTGTGGCAGGCTCTCCTATAAATAATGGTTATACAGATTGTTTTTTAATACCAATTATCGCTCACAGCAAAATCAAATGTATTTGTTCTAATTGAACCAGTATAAAGATCTGTGCTCACCGTCTTAAAGCTGTCAATCGGCGCATTAATGGATGATGAAAAACACCAAATTGAGGCATAATTGCTGAATTCGTAACTATTCTGATAAGTGGTACTTCTGATGAGATTGATAGGATTTGTTTCACTGGTTGAACTGGTCTAGTGTCACATGCCATGTAATCTTAAGTAAATTGCTAAATATTATATTTATTAATAACATACAACAGTATGTGTAAAATTCTGTTTAGTTCGCCGCTATTGCTATGCATATGAAACGTTATTCCCAGGCAATCATTGTCTTATTCCATTACATCTATTAACATTGATCAATTTAGTTCGAGTAGTTAAGGCATGGGACAAGAATTAAATATGTAAATTATGACTTGTCATATGTTAAGTAAATTAACTGTCGACCTATCTAACAGTTTGTTACGAGTTTTGGATAACAGCGTTCGAGACATTAAAATAACTTAGTCACTATGGCAATGTCGGTACAAGTTCTTGGTCACATTATAAAGCTTGGCTAGTAAAGCTATATTTTACTAAGTTAAATATAATTTATTCTCAGTTTGATTGCTTTTACTAAGTGCTTTTGAATGGATTGATGGACACTTCTGTTCTCAAGACACTTGAAGATACACGAATCTCTCTAGGCACGAGTGGACTCGAAACTACATGTATACGCAAATCTGTCTCACTTCCAGAAGACGGAATGCTTTTTTCTGGCCGATCGCCTATTCAACTCGGGTAAATAATGTCATGAGAAAAAAACGTTTTGTTGTTACATGTGACCTCAAGAAAAACACCACTTGATAAAGATCGAATGATATACCATCTAAGTTTGAGGAATAAAGTATCATAGTTTACAGACATGCCTTATGGCGCATCACTAAATATTCTTTTAATGGTACGAAACTGTTAAATTCTATGGCAGCTTCGGGGATATCGTGCATGAATAATAAATTTTAGATACTATTATATCAAGGTTAATACCGAACATATTAGATCTGGTCCGTGGTCTTATGCCAGACAATAATGACGCCTCAATGCTGGTTCGTAAAAGTCATGTCGACCACAAACTTTGATTGCTGCATTAAAGTATTTCTTACCGTAAAAGTGTGTGATACTGTCTCGAGCCAGTTCGATGAGAATCCAGATGTCTATTAATAATATATTGTAAAGCAGGGACATCTTATAATTAATGTGAAAGAATCTAACAACAAACCATTGAATGGTCCGTTTGAAATGAAAGGATTAGTCGTTTCGTTGGACATAATGACCACTCAAAAAAGGATACCACATTTAGAAGGTTTTACACTTGGTAAATACAGGGTTTTTTAACTACACTTTGAACTACTGAACATTTCTAGACCCTTTACAAGACGATGCAATATGATCTAATATTTTTTAGTATATGATGTCAACAATAAATTTTTTTTATATTAATATGGTATAACGCAATATAGTTTTGTACAACATATAAGCAGTGTAATTCCGAACACACGAAACTTGGAACATTGTTGATGTTTCGACACTTTGTTTTCTCTTAATTAGATTCGTACTAGAATCAATATAAATATACAACTCGGTTTCAAGTCGCCGTTTTGGACAATCTTACATCGAGATCTATTTTATAACTACTAAATTAAGTCAGTTTTACTTGTAAATGTTGATTGTTGCAGCTGTTAATTTAATTTTCAACTACATTTTATAATTTATTTGTTAAATTAATAGATTAAAAACAAATGCAATACGGCCAGCTAGAACAATATGATACGGGGAAACGCATGCAGTCCGACCCCAGGATGATCCTGATAGTATTTGTGCTGGTGATCAAGGCATTACAGCTCAGAAATGTTGAGCTTATTTTCTATGTGTTTAAGTTTTTTAATCGAGACCTTAACCATTGGGAACGGATTAATGTTCCTGGTGGAAGTTTAGATCTTGTTGAAGATTGGATTGGAAAAGTGAGAAATTAAACGGAATATCTTAATGCCAGGTTAGGCTATACTGGACTTTGGATTGATATTTATTTGTTAACATTTTCTTCTATCAATACTAGCTATCATGCATAGTCTTGCTTAATATCGCACTTTTCGTCTATTGCTTATGATACGACAGATGTGCCGGATACTATTTTTCAAAATGCAGAGCTACATTGATATTTATAAAACAAGATGACAAAGACCACCTGTTATATACAGTTATAAACGTGCATCGTTTGAAGAGTGGATAGAAAACCGACTTGATGAAAGCATGAGTATATATAAAGTTAAAATCCATCAAACAAACGAAATTTATTGAGGGCATTGTCTTGCTATTTGCTAGTTCTACTTTGTATGCCTGCGTTTGAGTCAAATTCTATCGGGTGAATAGATTAAACGTTTGTTTTGTCAGCAACATACGATGCGTTTAGGCTAATTTCACATCTGAATATCTGTATTATTCTAGTAAATGCCTTGGCATACAGGGCGAAAACAGATTAACGTTTTATAGGCCTGTTATATGTGTGGATGTACGAAAAACTCTGCTTTAAACCTTTCATGCAGTCATGTCTCACTTTATTTCTTCCAACAAAAAACATCAAAAGAGGATATTTTGAATGGAATTAGAATAAACATTTTTTCTTTCTTCTCTTTACACTCTATTGGTATTATATTCTAAGCAGGAAGAAGCTTTTTAACGTAATGTGATCAGGTGTCGCAAACCAGGGCAATTGATCCAAGATATCGCATAATGCTGTGCCAAGCCTTTATGTCGATATTTGAAGTGTGTGCGTTTTTGTTCTTATGGCGTATTAAGTCTTTCAGAACCAATCTAATGACATACAAAACAATTTTACTTTTTTATGTGACGTATTGATTATAACCATTGTAAATAGTTATTGTTATCCAGATACAAGCGTGATGGAAAACTTTTCGGACATTTTAATAGCTTTCAATTTTGTTTACGGAAACAGCATTGTATATTGACTGTTATATGAATGACAGTTTGCGTCTTTTGATAAAGTATAAAAGAGTTTTAAACAGTATTGTAGGCATTAGCGAAATGTTTCCATCATTAAAGTGTTAACGAATACAGTCATGTTAGTACTGAGCAAACCGCATATTATGTACAAAAAGTAGTTTCTTGTAACAAATAAGCTACAGAAATATTGTCTGGATAGTCTCCTTAGCTTTCACGTTGTTCAATGTTAATGAGATACAGAGGGTTGTGTCGTCGATATGCTCCATCAGAAGCAACTGAAGAAGCAAATTTACGACAAGGCAATTAGATACGTTTGTGTTTTGGTTGATCTTATACGTTGCATTGCATTGTGGTCAGAATTAAAACCGGTATCAACAAATCTCAACGCCCGCAGTTTATTTGAATCACAATCCACACACCTGCTGTATGTATGCCTTTAAATATAGAGCCTTAGATAAAATAAATATGGAGCCTTAGTTAATATAATTTGACCATAAGTTTATGCCACAGCGTAGCTGAAATACCACTGAATGTGGCGTAAAACACTAAACTATCAATCACTCTATCAATCAATCAATCAATCAAGCGTGGGGGACTTTTGAAGTTGTTAAACAGCGTAAAATACAGACTGCATGACTTCTCGAAAGATGGTGCCCTTGACACGAGAGCGAAATTTTAAATTTTGTGCGTGACATAGGATTAGTGTTGCTCCAGCGTGAAAGATAAATTAAGTTAACAGAATTGGACAAAATGCAATGTCCCCCTTTTTAAGAATCATCGAGGCATGCAGAAAATCGGATAGTTACGTATGCCTTAGCGACCGATTGGCGTTTAACGCAGTGCTAAGGGCGTTTATTTTCTTTGGCAACAATGTCCAGACTTACACATACATGTTTACGCTTAAACTTTACCTACTTTCTTAGCACCTTGTTTAGTGAAGGAATATTTATCTAAAGCGATTCTCCTCTGTTCAGATAAAGGACCAAATAATCCAAAATGAGTGCTTTTCAGGGCCAACCTTTTAAAGGAAAGACCACAGATTTTCGACCTAAACTTATTATTTTTATTGCATATTTACCAAGACCCCCTTCTCTATTGCACTTGCAATCGAATTAGCAAAGCCGTTAATTACTTAATTTAAAAAGCGGTTCTGACGTCATTGTTCGATAACAAGGAAGCTATATCATATAGTCGTGGCTGTCTCCCTATTGCCTGGACTGGTGGATGCTTTCACATAATACCGAAAGTGAGGGTTCCGTCCCGAAGCGAAACAACAACAAACAACCGCTTGTACATATCAACCCTGTACTAAAAACCGGATTTTTAAAAACTTCATGCCAACTGAAAATATGCGAAACGTATGTGTTACTCAAACAGCTATTTTGACATGTATACAAAAGATTAACATTGCGTTTGGATGACCAAGCTTGTGTATACGCCGTGTTCTTAAAAATGCCTTCCAATGCATCCATAAACAAACGGTTTTCGAACAATGGAGTCAGTCCTGCCTGTAAAGTAACTAATTAATTAGGAGCTGCTTTAAAGGTTTTGGTATCACTTTAATTCATGTAAAAAAGCTAGTTCCAAGTTTAATGCAGTATCAAAATCACACTTTCGGGAAAACGAAAATTGCTCATAGAAATGGAGAGGGTTACCAGAGTGATAATTTCCTTATGGAGAAGACTGATTTACATTGTTCAAATTTCAGCACAAAATGTCTGTCGAGATTTGGTACTTAATAAATATTTTAAAACCTATCCCTTTTTAAAAATAATTCTCTGGATGCAGGAGATTGGCAAACATAGTCCACGCGTCCCTAAAGAATTTAATACCATATGCGTCATTTCAGACCATGGGCTCAGTTTGATATATTTATAGATAGCGACAAGGGATTTTAGGGCATTCTCTACATTTATACTCAATCAGTAGGCGAGACCCCAAAATGACATAACCAACTATTTGATACGATAGATTCAAACTAAAATCATTTCATCGTCAATAAATCAATCAGATATTATTTAAGGGAAATTTTAAAGTAGAGGCCACGGTTATGTTATTAGAAGAAGTTGCTCTGATATACGCATTGTAAATGTCAGGAAAGCGTTTATGTAGCCCACTGAGTCGGATTGACCGATGTTTTTAAAAAATAAATGACAACGATTAAAGCATCTGATGCTTGACAGTGCAATGGGTTTGTAATAGGGTACACGGTCTGTTTGAATGGGGTCTAAGATCGCACACAAGGGTATTAACTTCTGTGACCAGCAATTGTCCACTTCAGACTATGTTTTATTCTCTTACGGTAGAAGGGTAGAGTCAGCTCGCGTGGTTAATGCCGATATAGCCTGCCATTTGGCCATCCAGTGCAGCTCACCTTCCAGAAACAAGTACAAAATAAACTCCGATAGACAGTGGAAGTGGAGTTTATACGATTCCGTTTCCTTGCCGTATAATCAATCCTTTTCACAAACGGCAATAACAGTCAAGCAGAGGTCAGAGTTAAGTTTCGCAAATTGCTCCTAAGAATGAATTGCATGAATCCTTCAAATCAATTCTACCCCAGCCACCAGAACAAAGTGAACATGGGACGGCGCCGTCTGGTATAGAATATAGATACAATCCTCATTGTCTTTGTCAATCACATGTACACATAAAGACGACATCGGGATTATGAAGTACAGATATCTTCCCGATATTTAATTTCTATGTTTCACGATGTATGGTGTTGTGGAAGCGCTTGGACAGTATAGGCCAATTGAGCAATCCGGGTCAGTTGTAATCAATTATGTTATAGTACAGTGCACCATTGTCTTTTATCTAACCCTCACTCAATTTATATACAAGTAGCCGGGTGTTCAAAGTTGTAATAAGCGTTACTATAGGATGTCACGCCACAATACAATTTCGTTGTGACGGTGGGAGTTTAACCATAGGCTATTTTCAGCGTTGTCGCTTACGTTAGCATCATAAATAATATCAGGGAGAACTTTTAATGATTATATTTTAATTCATTTCTGGTGCTGCAGTTCGAACAACGCTTAAGTAGAGTTATTGGGGTTTTACGCCGTGCTTAAGAGTATTTCACTTATATGACGGCTGTATATTCCAACAATAATTGACACTAGCATAACCATAAGATGTGAAGCGTTTTGACAGTGTTGGAAAGTTAATCTTCCTCCAGTGCCACGTCGCTGAAGTACAAAGTGTTCAATTATTCCCAGGCCACAAGTTAAATCAGAAAGATTTATGGGGAAATGTAAATCATCATATTTTTAAAGCGCTAGAGGTGGGGCGGGGGTGGGGGACAAGAATAACAAGTGAGTACCATAAAACATTGGTTTAGTTGCCACCAAAAATGCAGCATAGTACAACACTTGTCGTGACATTTCATGGGGGCATGAGGAGGTGAGGATGCAAATGACAGTTGACATTAACATGCTCACCTTCTCGTAGAAGAGAGGTGTGGTCAAAAATTACATTTGTATGAAACATAATATAATTTTTTTTATAGCACTCAGTTGTTAAATTTGT
>JAQQZZ010107255.1:0-15813 GCA_030265115.1 Mopalia vespertina | reverse complement strand
AAGAACAGTTTATTAGATACCAACTTCTCACAATGCAACTAAACTAAAACAAGAACAGTTTATTGGATAACAACTTCGAACAGTGCAACTAAACTAAAGCAAGAACAGTTTATTGGATAACAACTTCTCACAGTGCAACTAAATTAAAGCAAGAACAGTTTATTGGATAACAACTTGTCACAGTGCAACTAAACTAAAACAAGAACAGTTTATTAGATACCAACTTCTCACAATGCAACTAAACTAAAACAAGAACAGTTTATTGGATAACAACTTCTCACAGTGCAACTAAACTAAAGCAAGGACAGTTTATTGGATAACAACTTCTGACAGTGCCACTAAAACAAGACCAGTTTATTGGGTAACAACTTCTCACAGTGCAACTAAACTAAAACAAGAACAGTTTATTGGATAACAACTTCGCACAGTGCAACTAAACTAAAGCAAGAACAGTTTATTGGATAACAACTTCTCACAGTGCAATTAAACTAAAACAATATCAGTTTATTGGAGAACAACTTCTCACAATGCAACTAAACTAAAACAAGAACAGTTTATTGGATAACAACTTGTCACAGCGCAACTAAACTAAAACAAGAACAGTTTATTGGATAACAACTTCTCACAGTGCAACTAAAACAAGACCAGTTTATTGGGTAACAACTTCTCACAGTGCAACTAAACTTAAACAAGAACAGTTTATTGGAAAACAACTTCCTACAGTGCAACTAAACTAAAACAAGAACAGTTTATTGGATAACAACTTCTCACAGTGCAACTAAACGAAAACAAGACCAGTTTATTGGATAACCACTTCTCACAGTGCAACTAAACTAAAACAAGATCAGTTGATTGGATAACCACTTCTCACAGTGCAACTAAACTAATACAAGATCAGTTCATTAGATAACGATTTTCTTCCTCATGATGCAACTAAACTAAAACAAGACCAGTTTATTAGATATCAACTTCTCACAGTGCATCTAGACTAAAACAAGATCAGTTTATTCGATAACATCTTCTCACAGCGCAATTAAACTAAAAGAAGAACAGTTGTGCTTTTACTAGCGAGTGGGGCAAGGGGGGGGGGGGACAGGGGTTGTTGTTTTTTTGCATTTTGGACCATGCCTTGTGAAGACTATCTACACATGTCAGCAGAACCAACTTTCAAGTAACCCACAGATTTGCTTCCCCCATTTCTTGCGCAATGGTTCATATGGCACTATGTAATTCCTCTGAAAGTACCTTTTCCTTTCACTGATTGGTATATAAATTTATTGGTGCCACACTGAACACAAACATTTAATGTAAAGAATCTTTTTCTTAGCAACTCGGAGTCGTATTGGTAGATAGATAGTTATTCTGCTAACATATTTATTAATTTTTAATAATAAAGCAAGTTTTATGGATTTTCAACTTCTTGATTTATTGACACGCAATGTTTCAGTGCAGACACTAGCTTGGAAACGGTGCTAGTATCTACACCGAAACATTGCGTCTCAATAAATCAAGAAAGTGAAAATCCATAAAATCATACTTGTTATGTTATCACCCCAGCTTCTTAACACCACTGGCCGTGGCTTAGTGAATAGCGAGTGCGCTAACTAATCCTACTTCCATGTACCGTTCACGGGATCAAGTCCGCCTGATATATGAATGAGTCGCACGATGTGGCTTCGGCAATCGTGCGGGTGGGTTTTTTTTCGAGGTTTCCTCCCGGCTTTCCGCCTTAATTAGGCAAGGAACGGTGTGATGTGGAAAAACCGTCGCCATGTAAGTGAAATACCCTTGAGTACGACGTTAAGCCCCAATCAATCAAACAAACAAACAAATCTTAATACCACGTAAATATAATAATAAGTTATATTTAATAATGTTTTACAATTGGATTTTATTGTTTGTTTGTTTGTTTGTTTGTTTGATTGGTGTTTTACGTCGTACTCAATGGTATTTCACTTATATGACGACGTGCCAGCCCAATGGGTGAAGGAAACCACCCTCTACACCACTGGATACAAACAAAGACAAGACAAGACAGGACAAATACAGGACGTAATACAGACACCACAAACAGATCGGCTTCCTGTTCCCCTTTAGCTCTGAGAGCACCAGGACAACATGAAGCTCTCTCCAACTACCCGCTTTAGTTGCAGTGAAGGACTCCATATACATGAACCTCCTGTTCTTCCATCCTGGCATAGAATTAAAATTCCTGTAAGAGTAAAAGAAATTGGTCAACATTGCGTCTTTCAGAAGCTATTCAACACTTATTCCGGCATTGAGAGGAGAGCAAAAAAAAAGCACATTTCATGTTCATTTTGAATTTAAAAAAATCACTGCATTTCAACTTGATAAATTTAGAGCCAATTAAAGTAATCAGCTGAGAAGGCTTTGCATAAGTTACATACATACAAACATGACTGAAGACAAGCTGTTTAGCATTATGCATATAGGAACTTGGATTCAATAGCTGAATTTATTTCATACATAGCTGAGTTTTCTCTCGCACAAAAGCTTAAAAGATAAGATAGATCGGTTCTAGTGAATTCTGTGATTAAGTTGAAACATTAGCCGCAACAACTGGATTTACAAGTTGTACGTCATTTGAGGAGTCCAAAGTAATGCATGATAGATCACATGGAAAACTGGTTATATGACCGAGTAAACTTTTACATGGTTAAAGTTGCATAAAGAGGTGAAGGAATAGGAGATAGGTTAAGTCGGTTGTCGCTCCTGTCTAGCCATCTGAAAGATATTCCTGTTTGACACCTAATTTAATTATACCTCAACGGAGACTTTTTTTTTGTCTTGGCGGAGGCATTCAAATTTTTCTTTTTATACATTATTAGATATTAGAATACATGTATATTAAAGCATGATGTAAACACTAGCCTCATGGCTATACTAATGTTTCTTTTGACTTGTGTGACAGTTTGAGTAGGGTTTTATGCCGAATTTAAAGGAAGAGATTTGTCTGTTTGTTTGTTTGACTGGCGTTTTAATGTCGTACTTGTTCATTTCACGCTGTTCCTTTCTTAAATACAGTGGATAACCAAGAGAAAACTTCGTTAAAACCACCCTCATGATTGCCTGAGCCACATAATGAGACTCACTGATATACCTCAGGGTCCACAGGAGGACTCGAACCCAAGAAAGGTACATCGAATTAGAATAAGTAAGTGGACATGCTAGCCAGTAATCCACGGCCAGCCGCTGGCCTTAAAGAAAGAGAAAGTTTTTGAATAACCCATACCACTATCGACAGACTCAGAGCTATGGTGTTATCACGGTTTAATGTCACACTCCAGGGTATTTCACTCACATGAGGGTGTCAGATTGTCCATTTCACACTGCTCCTTGCTTAAATACAGTGAAACCCAAGAGAAAATCAACCCCAGCGCTTTGTCAGAGCCACATTGTGGGACACTCATATACCAGTGGACATGACAAACAGATGGTCTTGAACCTGTGAGAGTTACAACAAAGTACGAAAAGGAGACAGACACGTCAACCACTAATCCATGGCCACAGGGTCCACAGTTCTGAAGTCAACTTATTGGGGTTGACCTTTGCCCCCTGGATCTACAAAAGCACTAAAGAGCAACACCTTACTATTGTTAGCATTTCACATGCAAAACAATTAACTTCATATTTTTGTGACATTGCCTCCATTAATAAACAAGGAGTGATAATAAAAGCTTCTTTTTGATAAAGGGCTTTCAACTCTGATGTTATAATGACTAAATAACAAAGGGCATAGAAAAACATGAACAAAAGAAAGACCAGAGAAAAATTAGCCCTGTAACCTTTCACTTCCTCTGTCTAGCTCTAAAACAAAATGTCACCAGACAACTGTCTAATGTATGTTTACATGTACAACACAAGTACATACTTTGTCAAGTTAGTTTTTCTGCCGACCATCACAGCAGTTGCATGTTAAAAGGAGAGAGTGTAAATGACACTTTACAGGTTGTAATTACTGACACATGATTTTGGCCAGAATTTCGTTACAATTTACAATAGTCTAGCTATGAATAATAATTAACAATATTTTTTGTTATCTAGGTGAACATTATGTAGGCTGAGTGATCTAAGTGGCCAGTGTTTACATACTGCTGGCGATTCGGTGCTTTACTCTATTAAAGGGTCGTGGGTTTCGATTCCAGGACGGGTTTCAAACGACAAAATTTTCAAACTAAGAAAGTGTTATCCCAAAATAATGAAAATATTGTGAATAGTCTAGTCTATTAAAAAAAATGTCAAAACCTGTTTGAGTGTTAAGCTAAACAATTTGGTAAAAAGAATTGAACTTTCAGTGTATTTCCCTCAATGAAACAATTTGCAAATCGTCCAATAAGTATTGGACAATTTTTTTTTTTAAATTTCTAGGTATCAACCATTTGGGACTACCTGTAAGGTAATTTCACAAGTGTGATGTCAATGGCCTCTATTTGATCGGACAGTTCATGTTGCCCTTAAAATTATTCCCTCACAGGGCCAATAATATCATAGACACTCTGCAATTAATCGCAACACATGGCCACCAAACGGACCAATAAATGCTCTTTTACCATTCTGCTAAAGGCTGAGTGAAAAGGAAGCTAAAAAAACACAAAATACACATAAATCATTTGGAATAGGAGAGTATGTTTCAATCATAACCATATTGTCTTTAGTTAGCACTAGAGGAATATTAATTTTCTAACCAAACATTATACCACTTCACAGTGTATGCTTAGGTTAGTGTTGCCTTTTACATTGGTTAAAGGTTTGTTTGTTTGTTTGATTGGGGTTTACATCATACTCAGGGGTATTTCACTTATATGATGATGTGCCAGCCCAATGGGTGAAGGAAACCACCCTTGACACCACTGGCAACAAACAAAGACATCACAGGACAAATACAGGATGCAATACAGACACCACAAAACAGTTCGGCTTCCTGTTCCCCTTTAGCTCTGAGAGCACAAGGGCAACATGAAGCTCCCTCCAACCACCCGCGCCTTTTACATTGGAGTAAATAACCATAATATATTAAAGTGAAATACCCTTGAATACGGTTTAAACATCAATGAATCTATTACTGGTGGTATATGAAACCACAAGTTGTGATAATAGATATCACCTCAATTTGTGTATATTTTCAACTCCAGGATAATATAACCATGTACCAGGTGATGACTTTGATTCATATCTACACTGTACTAACTTAATAGCTAGTTCATGGATAATATAAATATATTGCAATGTGGTGTACTATCACACAATGTATCATATCAATGTTATTGCAAACATGATGCTGGCCAAATGCATTTCTAATATACATGCTAAAAATAAAATGTGCAAATATGGCAACAGGTTTTTGCAGACTAATATTGGTTTTCACAGGTTTGTAACAGTTTGAGAGAGAAGAGGTAACTTGGTGTATCCGTTATTTCCATATGTAATATTAAAGGAAGAGAAAGCTTTTGGTCAACCCATGCCAGTATTGAGAGTGTGGCCAACACAGGAAAATAGCATACTTTTCTTTCATTAATGGACAATAAGTTAATAACATAGAGTAGAAGGTTTACAAAAAAAAACAAATTATGTCAGACATTTTCACTGAGCGAAAACAACAAACTGCAATAAATGTAATACAGGATAAATCATTGTAACTTCTACATCTGAGTCCAAGTTTTCAATGTTACTAGGTAATTTTACATATGAACTGACATTCCTATGCTCAGCAGGGTTCAAATTTATGGGTGCATAGGTGCACTGGTGCACCCAGATTTTGCTTTGTGCATCCAATAGTAAAATATGGATGCACACAGTGCACCCAAAATATTATACCCAGATTGTCAACAGGGAACTCAAGTCAAATTCTTGGAAACAATTTGCTAAACTTATGGTTAACAAAAATGTATTTGCTACCCTTTGAGTTATCAAAGTAACGATGATTGTCTGACATTTTAACAGAAAGTAAGATCATCGTTTAAGGCAAAGATTTCTGTTCCGTTTCATTTTTTTTTTTTTATATATTGTTAATCAATTACCTGTAGATTGGCTCATTCGCCATGTTTGCTTGATACGAACCATAGTGTCAATAAAAACTGGGCACCCCACACGTTTCCTGTGCACCCAATTCAAAATTGTGGGTGCACAGTGTGCAGCCTAATTTTTTTTTTAAATTCTACCCCTGCTCAGGGACCAGATATTGCGTACCTTTAAAAAGAGATTGAATTTTTAATTAACCAAAATAAAAGAAAATTAGGATTTGACATTCCTTTGTTATGAAAACGCCATCTATTTTAAATAAGCTATAATTGAAATTGTATTTCGATAAAATATTAAATTGTTTTGTTGTTTTGCCTACTCCAAGGGAGCTAAATGATCACTGACTATGGTTAAATATGGCACATGCTGTAACTTTTATGTTAATAAAATTTATGATATAGAACTATCTTGATTTGCTTTTTTAACTCATTTGTAATGTGTTTTGCAAATATGAAATTTTTCTGCCAATGAAATCAGTCACTGGGCACTAGAGGGTTAAACAGTGTACTTGTACAACTAACACACAATCACTATACACCTATTTCACAGACAGGGTCATACCACAATATTTTGTTTCTTTATTCATTTATTTATTTATTTCAGTCATCTTTTGTCATTTTCAACTCATGTTAGCAAGTCCATGACGGACCATGAGTGCTGTCATATTGATATATCAATATGAAATATCTCCTAACAAAATGTTTCTTACACCAGGTTAACCAGTCATAAAAACCTTTATCATGTTTTCTGGGCCAATGAAGGTTAAATGATGTGTTTTGAGTAGGAAAGGACAGGTATATTTCCTAAACGAAACCAAGCATATGAAATTGAATCCTAGCACAGACATCCAATGCTATACTGGGATGTCTGTTTCTTATCAGTTGTGAAGGGATACCATCTACATGTATTCCACTGATGACTTGTGATATGGTGTGCCAAGAGACACAACAGGATCACTAGTTATTTTATCAACACCAGTTCTTCTAGGGCACATTTAATATTAACATCAGAAAGTTCTTTTAACAACACCAGTTCTTCTAGGGCAGGTAACTAACATCACAAAGTCCTGAAGGTGCATTCTCAAGGATCAATTTGTAATTACGACTTCAGGGAATTCCCATTAATTTTTGGACATTTTGAATGATCGAGATAAAAGTATGAAACAGTTGACCAATCAAAACTCAGCAAATAAGGGGAATCCTCAGAAGTTGTTTCAACTTCACCAAATTTTGCTGTCATGATGTCAAAATGTCTTGCATGTGTTCAGTTCAGACCAGAATTCCTGGTCATACTATTTTCTAAAAGTCAGTGACTGAAAAAGACTTTATTCCAGGTCACATTCTGTTTCTGTTTCCAGACAACTGCTTAACGTGATAGTTTTCAATGTGCATGTGCATAACTATGGTGTTATATATAGCTCATGAGAGTTTTACTCCTTCACTATTTTTTTTTTTAAATGTCTGCAAAAACAAATTAATATTTGACATATACAGACTGTGAATATATAAGAACGAGCATACACTTCTCCTCTATTGGTATTCATAGAGGTTTATATTGAGGTTTATATCATGCCCCCAATGACAAAACTATTAAAATATACTACTTGCTTGATTTTCAGATTTTGAAGTCCAAAAAAATAATTGAAATTTCTCTAAATTGTGAATGACTAGAGAAGCATCAAGCTCTAACCTTGAGTCCTTCTTGGGCATCATCTCATCTTCACATGTGATGGTCTTTTGATTAGGGTTACTATTATAGCCTTCTAAAGACTCCAACAATTGACACTCCAGGGCCGTGTTTAATGACCACAAGCTACAGGTGCTGGGGTTTGACAACATTTTAGCCACATAGCCACGACTAATCAACACAAAATAGCATGCAACACGACATACAAAAGAAAACATGACACAAATGAAACTAAAAACAAAAAATACACATAGAAATGAGAATACTTGATTGTTTGTTCCAAAGTAAGAGGTAGTTAAGATTATTAAAGTGAAATGGCTTCTCGAGACAAGGTGTGTCCTGATGTGAAACTCTATTCCACACCTTCTAGTTAAACAAGTAGGAGTTATCCTGCCTAGTTCAAGTCATTGGCAATGCACAGCAACGTGTAACCACGGTGCCTTACATAACTCTGCTATAGGTCCTAACATTGAAACACATAGAAAAAATTCCATTGTACAAAGTAAGGATTAACTTAAACATGACTGCTGTAACAGACAACCAAGATTAGGAATAGTTAGGAGCAATGCTCAAAAAAGAATATTGTCTTTCTCTGCTGTTTAACATGATATTCTTGCAGAGGCAATACACTGTCTGAAAAGTGGTAATGTATTTGATTGGTTTTATCGGTTTATTTCAATTCGCTGAAAGAGGCTAAGCCGTGCCAGGCTGATGACAGCATAGAAACATCAGACTTGCCTGGGGAAGATGCTACGTCACAGGCATGCAACATATAACAATCTACTGGTAGCAAACAATGACAAGACAGGACAATCACGAGAGGCAACTTAAAGACATAATAAAATAAATCAGCTTCCCTGATTCAACAGCCTTGTGTTGAAGATACCCTACTTGTGCAATTATTATTAGACAACAATTACATAATTAATTATGTGTTATAAATTAAATAAAATACATTTTATGTCAGTAGTTTATGTTGTTTTGTTATGCTTGTTCGGTAGACAGCCCATCACTACTGAAGATAAAACCCAAATATATAGAATATTAACAATGTATTGATTTTCGTTCTTTAGAGTTGTGAGTTTGGTCTTTTACTCTAAACTACTAGTTGACATCACACTATATATGTACAAATGTATAATACTGCAGCATCAGTGATGATGAGATAATACTGAGGCACAGTGACTATTCATGCTTTTAACATTAAAATTATAAAGAAGTAACATAAAAAACCTAAATGTTGGTACCTGGGAACATGTATGCTGAGCAGGTCGGTTACTGGGGAGGGATTAGCTTCCATGGGAACAAGATTAGGACTGCTGTTACTACGCACTGTAATATCTGGGGGTCTGTCATTCTCGGCATCTATGTTTGCAAGACGTCTCACAACACTCAAACGCTGCCTTCCATAATCTTTAAGTAATTTCTTCAGTCAAAAAGAAAGGATAAAAATAACAGATTTAGTTTTCTGGAGCATCTATTTTGGTTCAGGGGGCAGTTAAAGGCAATCTTTTACAAGTATGTGGTTTGAAAATTATAAATCTAACACTATTCATTATTTGAGCTCAGATTTCGTCTTATGAGATCATATAAACAAACATGGTTATTAAAATTCGAAAAACTAAATAGAACTGTTTAAACAGTTTAAAACTTATTAACTTTTAAAGGAAACAGAAAACTTGTTAGCAACAGTTGTTCTTTCTAATATATGTCACTCAGTTCCTTATAGTTCTTTTCAATAGATACAGTAGTGTAGATATTCAAACATTTGAAAAGTTATCTCCCTTAAGAAACAAATATTAGAAGAGTTATCTCCTCATTAAGTGTGGTTAATTGAGGATTCAGGTTGTAGGCCTGACCTCTGGATTGGTTATAAACCAGTTTTCAAGTCATAATTATAAACCTTAACTCTGTGCTATACAGCAGTGTATTTTATTACAAATATTTATATGTGAAAAAAGATAAATTACAGACCTGCATCTACGCTAGAAAGAACTTTTGTGTATGAACATTTTAACTACATGGTCTCCTGACTTTTAAGAGCTTGACCGTACATACAAGATACTATTGATAAAATGACCTGTGTCTTTATTTTTTCATATTTATAAAGTGTGCAACACATACATTCGAGAGAAATCAAAAATAAGTGATAAATTCAATTTTTTATTAAACAAATGGATTTATCCCTATCTAGATTTTATGAAAGAAGGTATTTTGTGTACAACATAATTTCTCTTAATGATGTGTATTCTTGGGTTTCCCTGTTCAGTTGTATTGTTGCGAATTCTTTCTATAGTAGCATTTCCCTGTGTCAAAACAAGTGTAAAGCAAAATTTGTTTTGATGACAGGTGTCCTTCTGGTGATAAAAGTTTTTTTGTCTAAATTCATTCTGTTGCTTTGTTATTCTGGCGACACACTTTCCCTTGTAGTAAGAACGTTAATCCCTAAAAACTCAGGTTTTTCAATTAATTTTTGTATGAAGAAAAACTTCACTAACCTCTGCTTCAGGGTGATCTTTCAAAGCTGACAGGACATCGTCTCTGGACAGAACAAATAACTCTGAGTAACCCACTGATCTCACATCAGCTGTCCTCCTGTTCAAATTAATACAGTCATCTTTTCTTCCATAAAACGTTTTTGTTACAGGTCTTGTTTGTTTATACATTTGTTTGTTTGTTTGATCAGGGTTTTACATAATATTCAAGGCTATTTTGCTTATATGATGATGGTGTGTCAACTGCTTAATGCACATTCTCACGGTGCGATTTGTAGTAACGTTTTCAGAAAATTTCTGTTATTTGCGGAGTTTTGATTGGTCAACTATTTCATACTTCTTTATCGTCCAATCAAGATGCTGCGAATAAGAGGAATCCCCTTATGTTGTAACTACAAATCGTATGGTGAGAATGCGCCTTTGGTCTGTGTCACTTTAATACAGTGACAAACGGAGAAGAAGTCTCATAAATCCCCATAAATGCCAGTGACCTTGAGTAACTCGCTGTGTGACCAGGGCAACAGGAAGCTCCGCCCAACCACCCATTTTACAAATAAAGATATATATGTATATAGATTTAATCATAATGATAATGAACAAATGGATGATCTGACGAACCTGTTAATGCCTTCATCCAGATTGAGGATCCCGATTTCACCAAAGAAATCACCTGTACTCATCCGGGTCATAATTGTACCACTTTCACTACAAATATAGCCAACAACCTTGTCAGTTCTACAAATACACTCTGGTTCACTGGGGTATCACACTGTATCTAAAATATGTACAATAGTAGAGAAAGACTATTTTGCTAGCGTTGAATTCAGAGCTCTAGGTAACAGGACCAGTGTTCTAGCCAACTGCCCTAAAGTGGCTCACGGCAGAACCACAACCAATTTTCATACAAGTAAAGACAGCTAATCTTTCTCTATGAGAAACACCAACATGAGCGAAGGATACCTCAACAAGTCAGATTTCTATCATGTCTGAGGTCAGAGCAAGAGCTTAACACAAACGTAAACCTGCATTAAACTATTTGTAAGTCAGTGAAATTATCACCATCAGATTGTTTGTTTGTTTGTTTGATTGGGGTTTAACGTCTTACTCAAGGGTATTTCAGTTATATGACGACGTGCCAGCCCAATGGGTGAAGGAAACCACCCTAGACACCACTGGCAACAAACAATGACAAGACGGAACAAATACAGGACAATGACAGGACGCAGTACAGACACCACAAACAGATCGGCTTTCTGATCTCATACTTGTCACAGATGTTGCTCATACTTGTCTCATCTGAACTCATACTTGTCTCATCTGAACTCATACATGTCTCATCTGAAGTCATACTTGTCACAGATAATGCTCATATCATCATATGTGTCACAGACGTGGCCCAAATTTGTCACAGATGTAGTTAATGTTTGTCACGCATGTAGCCCACATTTGCCCCAGGGTTATATGATCCGTTTATCTGATATGAAGCCAATATATTGGTCACATATAACCAAAGTACAGACCAAAGATTAGTTACAGATGTAGCCCATATATATGAGAAAAAAAATCTGAACATTTAATTTTTCTTTAGTATAAGTATTCAGCTGATTTTTTCCTGACCTGATGACCTCAACAACACCGTCAGCTATGATAAACATTTCCCTGGCTATTTCACCATGTCGACAGATCAGATCCCCAGGGGTGAATATATAGGCCTTCATTTTGAGCACCAAATCGTGAAGAAATTCAGGCTGACATTCCTGGAAAATTGTCACCTAAAAAAATAAACAAGAAAAGTGCCTTCAAAATTATAAAAGTTTGTAAATTTTTTCCTTTTACAGTAAGGTAAATCAATCTTTTTAATTGATTGTATATTTGAATGTCGAAACGATCAAAGAAAGCCTCACAAGCCTAGGTTTAGTTTCTCAAAGCAAGCGCATTATGGTCACGATTAATTTATTATCAAGAAAATTTTATTTGAAAACAATGTTAGAACCTGGTTGGAATTCCCTGAACGCTTCTGGGAACAAAGTAATGTCTAATGGTATAGATAGTTAGAATTCACCAAATGCTACTGTTTGTTTGTTTGTTTGCTTGATTGGGGTTTAATGTCATACTCAAGGGTATTTCACTTATATAATGACGGATTGTCCGTTACACACCGCTCCTTGCCTATTTACGGTGAAAAACAGAGAGGAAACCTCGTAAAAACCACCCCGCGATTGCTGGAGCCAGATCGTGTGACTCACTCATATACCTGATGGTCGACAGATGGACTCGAATACTTGAACGGTACATCGAAGAAGGATTAGTAGGTACACACGCTATACCACTAAGCCACGGCCACCCGAACGCTACTGAGAATGGGGCAATGTCCAGTGGAACAAATGGTTGGAATTCACCGAACACTTGTGAAAACAAGCAATATCTAATGGTACAGATGGTTAAAATTCATTTAATGGTTGTGAGAACAAGGCAATGTCCAGTGGTACAGATGGTTAAAATTCATTGAACACTTGAGAGAACAAAGCAATGTCCAGTGGTACAGATGGTTGAAATTCATTGAATGGTTGTGAGGACAAGGCAATGTCCAGTGGTACAGATGGTTGAAATTCATTGAACACTTGTGAGAACAAGGCAATGTCCAGTGGTACAGATGGTTGAAATTCATTGAACACTTGTGAGAACAAGGCAATGTCCAATGGTACAAATGGTTGAAATTCATTAAACACTTGTGAGAACAAAGCAATGTCCAGTGGTACAGATGGTTGAAATTCATTGAACACTTGAGAGATCAAGGCAATGTCAAGTGGCACATATGGTTGAAATTCATTGAACACTTGTGACAGATGGTACAGATGTTGAAATTCATTGAACACTTGAGAGATCAAGGCAATGTCAAGTGGCACAGATGGTTGAAATTCATTGAACACTTATGACAGATGGTACAGATGGTTGAAATTCATTGAACACTTGTGAGAACAAGGCAATGTACAATGGCACAGATGGTTGGAATTCACAAAATCCCCTTGAGGATTTCGCCATACTAATAAAAAGTTAATTGTGGACTTGCCTTTCTAAGTGTTGCCAAATTAACATGGATTGCCAACTCTGTCTTCAACTTATCTGGTAATAAACCCAGAGAATTGATATCCCAGCTCCCATCCATACGACCTCTACAAACACAACACACAAAAAAAAATAATAAAAAAAATGTTATATTCTTTCTTTTAAAGAGAACTTTCTTTTAAAAAATTTTTTTTTTCACAATAAATATGCCTCTCCAAATTGGAACATGCAACTGTACTTCAAAACAAGAGAGAATTTGGAAGGATTTAGTTGAATTCAACAACTGACTCATTGAGGATTAGACATCAATGCTGGTTAAAACAAATCTGATTTAGATCGACAGGAAAAAATCTACTAGCAAAATGGAAAAGTTTTCTGAATCTGTGTTATGTTTACACCATCTGATTTAAACCAGAATTAAACTTGCTCCTCGATAATTTATTTGTCACATTGACATCTGGTCCAATCCTACAGTAATCAGGCAATGTGTATTACACAGGGTTGCCCCCAAAACTCTTTATCAGTCATGCATTTTATATTGTTTGTTTGTTTATTTGTTTGTTTCATTGATGGATTGGGGTTAAACACAGTACTTTAGTTTATTTTACTACCAATTGACTGAAGGTAACCACCCTCGACATCACTGGTAACAAACAATGACAGGTCAGCCAATCACAAAATGCAGTACAAAGACATCACAAAGCAATCTAAAACCACGGCAACAAAATCTAACCACTAGCCCTGGATTTGATATAAATGCAATAAAACAATAGCTCAATGAGATATTACATGTATTCTATAAAGTAATCACACTGGCACAGGGATGTCAACTTGTTAAAACCTACATGTATGAGGCATCATGTTCTAGATTAACTCCCAGAGACAAGTTTCTAAATAGAACCTAATCTCGAGCTGTTATGAGTAACCTTTAATGATTTAAATAATGTACTTAAAACCATACAAACATTGTGAATTTGAGACAGTGAACTTCAGTTTAACAAGCCATTTGTATACACATCCACATCAAACATAGGTAATCTAAACTTTATCTTGCAAGAACGTAAAGGCCTACATTTTTGTTTATTTGATTGTTATTTAAAGTCCTAGCTACTTGAAGTGTATTCCCTTATATGATGAAGGTTTGCTCATTTCTTACTCTACCTAATTTAACAATATAATGCTGCAAGACAAAGATAAAACCTTGTAAAATCTACACCAAGGATGTCCGCGGCCACCTCTACTGTCTTGGTGATAAACCAGAGCTCCACTAGGGTAGCATACATTGAAGGAGGATCAGCAGTCCAGCTTTGTCCAACTCAGCACAAAGCCCGTCAACATTGTATTTGTTTGATTTGAGTGAAACGCCGTACTTAAGGTTACTCACAACTGTGAAATGATTCTGTGATTACTCGTATTGATATTCAATTGGGTATTATGTTTATGATTATCTTCAAAACTACTACATCAAGTGTGTATTGTTTAGGTTGATTCACTGAACAGAGATTCCTGACAATTCCTACCTGGACCAAACATAATCATACCATCTGAGAACTCTTTTTCTCATGTCTTTGGGGACAGTATGTCTTCTCATATAAGATTTCGCTCCATCCTGGAAACACAAAACAAACAATTAGAATGCGTTCAGGGTCAAAGATAAAGGACAAAAGATAACAAAATATTAGTGGAAAAGCTGTACATGTGGATAGTCCAAAACCACTAAACCAGCATTTGCTATTGATTATGTTATCAAGCAGTTAAAGGGTAGCTTTAAGAGCTTTCCCATAGCAGTGTTCATTAATAACGTTATCAAGATCCAAAGATAAAGGTGTCATATTTAATAGTATATGTTTTGTTTTAAGTTGGCAGTCATTCCCTGAATACATACAATCTTCACACCTATAGATGTGTAGAGACACCATGATCAACAGGACTAATGTTCAAGGCTAACACATGCATGTGTTTGAGCTCGCTGGCAACATGTTTCTCAGTGCAAAACCAGCATTTTTTATTTTCAGTTGACAGCCCAAACCAGTTATTTAAACACCATATGAAATTTCAGCTTCTATGGGCAGTCAAATACAAGTTATATATAACACCAGATGTCCATTACAGGGTTCATAGACCATAGACCTTTCAATTTTCAAGGTTTTTTGAAGGTCTTTGCAAGGTAATAGTTTCAGTTTTCAAGGTACTTTTCTATAATTAGTATGGAGTGCAATAAAAATGAATATTAAACGTTACTTGTCTTTATCACGAAATAAATTTGAAGGCACATGTACATGAAATTTATGTCACTTCAACTGTCAACGATCATGTATTTTACTGCAATGATTCTTGAGAAACTTGCAGTAGGAGGGCTTAATGGAAATTGCCTCCATTGGGATTGTTGTTTCATTTGCAGGTCTCACTCTCTGAACATGCAGTAATGTTAATGTTTTTGTCCTGTAATATACAAAAGCCAGTCCATGACCAATTTTCATTGAAAGAACACCCATGTTGTTACTTGTAGTCAAAATACATCTGTACC
>JAQQZZ010107244.1:0-15813 GCA_030265115.1 Mopalia vespertina | reverse complement strand
TATTGTTGGTGATGTTGTCATTAAGTTTCTTAAGGGGATCGGTGTGTATCATAAACTTTAAATTTTGTGAAACATTGTAAATCATTTAAATGGAAAGTTTTAACTATTAATTGGATTTTTAAAATTCAAAATGAAACGTTTGATATGTTGACACTTGTATGTGTCGTTTTCAGGTCGTTTTGTTGCTCTTTGTAATGCTGATGGCTATAAGTTGCAGTTTAAAAAAACTAAATAAATTTAAAAAAAGAAACTCGCCAAAGGGTAACTGAAATACCGCTGAATGTGACTTAAAACAATAATCAATCAACCGATCAATGTAACCAAGAACAAGCAAGTCCCTTGGGTCGGGGCAGGTTGTTCTGGCAAACCGCTTTGATGCATTGGAAGGGATGGAGGTAGACACCAGGCCTCCACCCTCTACAAGCTCGCCCACCTCCACCTTCTCGAGAGCGGCACAATGACAAACACCCTCGGTTAAAAGCCAGCAGAACACGTAGTTCTGATGGCTCGCCAAAACGAAAAACTCGACATTGATATTTATGAATAATTGTAAATAACTATATCTGACATAATTTTCAGATACAAACTGAAATATTTGATATTTTGTTATATTTTATAGAAAAAAAAACACACCAAAAATGAAAAACACACAAAGAAACAGAACAAAAAAATGAACACTAATGTATGTTCTTTTCGGTTGATTTGTTTCTATTTTTGATGTTTACTGCACAGGGTGCAGTTTGATTGGAATTTATCTTTAAATAAAGAACTTTGGATAAAAGAATTGTGACAATGTTCACGCCACAGCGTAGCTGAAATTGTCATGAAACACCAATCAATTAATCAATCAATCTTTTTTTCTTCAAGTTTTAGTGCATTCCACCAGAATGTTACCAGACCCATTTTTGTCACGTTTTAAAGAGTCCCTGTGGTGGCAGATATATACAGCTCCGAATATGATTGCACTATGGCAAATTGTTTTTGTAATTGTATAAACAGTTCTAGTTGCAGTCTGAGCCCGTTGCCCGTGATGCCCGCACGTCAGTCATAGTCGGAGTAATTGTCGCCCGAGCTCTTGTTGCATCAGCATTAATCACTGCACAATCGTCGTCCAAGCGGTCGTCACCAGTACAAATGTCCTCGATTAACTGAACATATGCACAGAAAATGATATATAGCTATTTTCGGAAACTAATACATATACTACATTTTCACACAGACATCGGGAGAATAAACGTTAGCAGCCAAGCATTGACTCGTTCTGTGTGAAATATATTCATTATGATGTGATGGACAATATCCTCGTGACTATAAAATAACTAATTGAATGCAATTTATTAAGGTTTATTAGGGTATACATTATCATATATGCTAAATCGTCTATAAATTGGGTCAGGATATTGCAGGATTATGCAAAATTGCTTAGCAACGTAACGTGTCCTTGGATACAAATCACCGTTTTAGATTTTCTTTGGTCGACAGAATCATGTTGTCACCGGGAATGTTGATGAAAGCAGCGTACTGGCATTACTGGAGGAACAAGATTGTAGTGTTAGGGATGTAGAACCGAAACTGCGGCACCACAGTAAATTTGCAGATTGTGTAACGGCTGTTCGAAAAGCTGCACTTGCAACCGAAAAATGCGATCAATATATGATCAAGCGTCACCAAACAACAAATCCGCCCGATGTTTAAAAAGGACAAGACGTCTTAATAAGACTCCCTCGCAAAGCAGGAAAAATTCCATCATCTAGACGGCGGATACAGTTCGGCATGGTTAAAAAAGTTGGAAACAACTGATAAGTATAAAGTACGTTACATCCAGACGGATTCGCAGCACCAAGTCATTGGATGGTTTTTGGTTTGAGATAGTCAATCGATAGACCTGAATCCTTTCAACATAACAAATGGAAAACACCTATTCTCGGTGAAGGCGGTTTGGACCCTTTCCGAAATATGGGTAAAAAAAGTTAATTTTGACCTCTCGGAGACGAGAAGCTGTCAGTTTGCGACACTCGCTCACTAGTTACATCGGTTGGCATTCGCCGTAATTCATTCTAAGACATTAAGAGAGGACGTAATGCAGGAACTATAAAGTTTCCCAATTGATCGAGATGGTACACATGATAGGGTTATACTTAAATGAAAAGAGCTGAAAAATATAGTCGATAAAGCGCTTAACGAACCAAAGGGCGAGGCATGCAGAAACTCCTGCACCATCTCTGTAAAATTTGTTGGAATCGGCGAAGGTCGCCTACAAGATTTAGTAACAAATCTGTCTTCAAACCTGTTACAGCTTCTGGTCTTCAGGTGAGTCATCTGATTGACCTGATTGATATGCATCCCAAGTAAATATTTCACGATGGTAGGAATATAGATACATACGGACAATTCTTGATGATTTTAGTCGTTTTACTCGGGCCAGGCCACTAACGTCCAAATCAAGTCAAGATATTTCAGGTATTCCGTGCGCCATATATTCGGAATTTGGCAGCCCTCGCATAATTCAACATGACAAAGGGTAGGAATTCGAAGGGGCAGTGTAGCAGCCACTAATGTAATTAAAATCCACAAATGTCATAACTTTTTTAACATCGCTATTTTCATGAAAATTCATTTATAAACGTCGTCAGAGCAATAAATCGCTGACCAATAACTAACTTTACACGAACGATTTTGAATTTTCCCGATTAATTTTGAAGATTATTACATTAATGATTGACAATCGACACATGCATTTCAACCACTAATGTAATAACTTTTTTACAACTCATGTTTTCATAAAAAAAAATCATCTATATTCGTCTTCAGAACAGTAAATCTCTTAAAAATAACCTACTTCAGTCAAAACAATTCAATAGTTGGGTTTTTTCTAAATTTTTATTTTAACATCGCTTTTTTCATCAAAAGTCACCTATATACGTCTTTAGAACAATAAATCGATGACAAATAACCAACTTTACACAAAAGATTTGAATTTTCCCCATAAAATTTGAAAATTATTACATTAGTGGTTGAAAATGCATGTGTCGATTTCAACCAATAATGTAATAATCTTCAAAATTTATGGTGAAAATTCAAAATCTTTTTGTGTAAAGTTGCTTATTTGTCATCGATTTATTGTTCTGAAGACGTAAATAGATGAATTTTGATGAAAAAAGCGATGTAAAAAGAAAAAAATATTTAAGAAAAAAAAGGCAAAAAATTTTAAAAAATATTTTTTGAAATTGTTTGTCTTAACTTGGTTATTTTAATAGATTTATTGTTCTGAAGACGCATATAGATGATTTCTGATGAAATAATGAGTTGTAAAAAAAGTTATTACATTAGTGGTTGAAAACGCATGTGTCGATTTCAACCACTAAAGTAATAATCTTCAAAATTTATAGTGAAAATTCAAATCTTTAGTGTAAAGTTGGTTATTTGTCATCGATTTATTGTTCTGAAGACATATATAGATGAATTTTGATGAAAAATGTGATGTTAAAAAAATAATTTAAGAAAAAATGTAAAAAAAAATTTGAAATTTTTTGTCTTAAGTTGGTTATTTTAATAGATTTCTGTTCTGAAGACGCATATAGATGATTTTTTATGAAAAAATGAGATGTGAAAAAAGTTATTACATCAGTGGATTTTTATTACATTAGTGATTGCTACAGGCTATATGCACGTACTTTACAGAAGAGTCCGAGTATACAGCGTAGTAGACTAGGCCGAGAGAGACGCTATTTTGTTCCCGAGGCAAGATCAGCATTGAGCAAGTATCACGTGGCTTCGTAAACTAACCACTCCTCTACAATTCGACCTCAATATAACGCCAGTCTATTTACTGACTGGTCCATAAAGTCTCATACAGCAAACGGCTGGTTTTCATAAAACTGCTGCGAGGTCGGTATAACGTTTTACAAGAATGAAACTTCAGTTGTTAACAGTGCTTGTTTCTGTGCTGGTGTGCGGACCTCTCTTAGCAAAGGGTGCTTGTCCAGATGCATCACAAATTATCAAAAAGCTGGCATCATGCCTTTCACAGTTCAATAGTTTAACGGATTTTTCTAAAGGTCCTATTACAGTTACCCGGCTTAATGACTATTGCAGTTCATCGGCCCGAACAACGGAGATACAATGTGCAGAAAATCTCATCAACGATTGTAGGCAGACAAGTTCAGATGTTCGACGTATTTTGGACAAAGCTGTAAATGTCAACGCCATTAGAGGTTCTGTGAAAATTTTGTGTAACAACACACAAATATTCGCAGAGAAACAAGACTGCATCGGACGGTACCAGCCCTCGGTGACGTCTTGTATTACCACGGAGTACTCGAATTACAACACAAAACTCCAGTCCCTTAAAATCGAGGCTTACTCTGAAGGAGCAGAATGGTTTGAGGAACAGGCTTACAAGGAATTGTGCGATTATGTTGGGGAGGTGGCTGATTGCCAGAGGCCGTATGGAAAAAATTGTGGTCGGGACATCGGGGATGTTTTCGATGCTATTGTGCACGCTGCCACACCACCCGTCTGTGCTGGAGTTATGGAGCATGTCAATCTAGTTTTACTGATTGCCCTAGCTGTTGTGGCAGTTGTGAAAGGAAAATGGTAAACAGAAAACTGTGGCATATATTTGAGTACCAAAAGTGCCCGGCAGAATGGTAAAGTAGAACAATGAAGGATTGTTCGTTTGTATGCAAACATAGTTGGGAAAGTACTATGAAATTTCCCTGCCGCCAAAACAACGCAAAACTTTACGAAGAAATCGTCGATGTAAAACAAAATTATGTGAATTGAAAAATCCAGCTGAGTATAACTTTACCTCCCACGTTAAAGACATTGAGGATTGAACGACATTGTAATTTTCCACATATTTAAATACAGCATATAAATAGTAGTTACTAACCAGACACCGGAGTTCGAATCCCGGCGGAGGCAAGGACATGTTATATCTTAAAAATATATAGTAATTGTTGCAAAATGTTTGCTTATATTCAAATACTTAATTAGTTTAAGTTACGTGAAACAGTTAAAACGTATTGATAATTAAACATTTTATATTTCTTAAATGATTGACTTTTATTATTTACCTTATCCGATTTACATGAAATACCATGCGAATGGTGTCTGTTATGTGTGCAAATTTAAACCAAACTTTGTTGTGCGTTTGGCTCTCAATTACTTTGTTTAAATTCGATTTTGATGGGGTTACTAAACTTTGCATCTTTCACTTTGACTGATTTATGGTTTTAATGCTGTCGGTGCGAGCCGTATCCTGTAATTTAGAAGGGGAAGGTGTGTGTGGTGGGGGGTGGGGTGGAGGGGGGGGGGGGGGGTGGCAATATATAAGTTCAAAGGCGAGAATGCTGCGGAAGCTCAGAAATCCGGAGAAGCCGTCAGAGCTATCTGAGCAGTCAGTCCCATAAGAATGGTCTTATTTTATACAAATCTACCATAATTTTACAAAACGTAGGAAACTCCTGTGTTGATGAACATTAAAGTGTCCCGTTATCAGACTCCAATTTAACTATAACTACTGGCCAAATGGCGATGGTCCAGATAAACATGGCACGGCTGTGCATTAATTAAAAGTATGTAGCATTGTATTGCACAACTTTGGCGTCAATTCCTGTTCAGCTTTAAGGACTCTATCGATATATCGTTTGCTGCTTCAATCGGGCGTTTGCTTGAAATAGACCGATATTGTTTGACACTGATAGTTTTGTTAACAGCATGTTGTTAATCCTCATTTTCTAGTGAGTAATAATCTCTTGATCGAAAGTATTAATGCATTCGACTCCAAATTCTGGAGAAAACAAATCAGGGTTATTTATTGAATTGTCACTCTTGTCGTCATGCTGCTAATTGCTCTCACGCAGGTAATGTTAAGTAAACGTATAGACATTATCTTGTATTGTAAGTACAAGTGATTCATTCCGCTAACGCCGACATTCCGCTAACGTATACGAAAATACTGAAAATTTGAGTATGCGTTAGCGGAATAGTTAATTTTTAGGCATACGGATGATAAGGTATTAACTAGCGGGTATCCTCTTAAATCATCACATGTGAGATCGATTGAGAAACAATGAAAACCATGAAGCATACACATATTTTGGACCATTTTATATCTATTTATTTAAGAACAATTATTTACATTTTTACAATAGCTGTCAAAAAATCATTTACACGAATGGTTTACACTAAATTGATAAAAGATGTGCCGCTGAATCAGCATACTCTAGCAGGGATTTTTCCTGTCTCGACAACATAAATTTGGGTGTGCCTTTTTAACAAGTCTATTTAATTTAGAATGCCAGCCTTCAAGATGATTTGTAGTTCACGGCCCTTCAGTTTCAAAATGATTCCACTTTTTTTTTTCAAAGCCCTCAATCCAGGTTTCTGTTATGTAGTCTGCAAATACTCGTGCAGGTTCAGTGTCTGGAGATTCAGCCAGGGCGTCCAACCATACATCTTCAATGGAGGCGATGGGCACAAGGGGCAAGGCAACAGCTCTTCGAATGAATCGGTACAATTCTACATCGGACTGGTAAGATGTTGTCATTCCCAAGGCCTGTACTTGCCTCCAAAGACATTGTGTGTAGTGGAATAGGCACACCTTTAGGTCAACTTCAGGAATATCTACAATGTAAAAAGGCGAAAATAATTAGTTAAAATAAAAATATTCTATATACCAGCTCCGAGGAAATATGTTTAAGCACGGCGTAAAAAACCAATCAATCAATCAATTTAGGAGACGAAACATTCTTGTGTACGTTTCCTGTTTCTTATCTGTGAGAAGACAAAATACGAGTGGCATTATCTGACCGTGTACAAAGGGCATGGATACTGTAAATGTGCTTAAATTGTTTAGGGGAGGCATAGAAGGTACCGTCGCAGAAAAACTTATCTACGCTACAAAGATGACGGAGGTTGCTGAGTGTCCCAAACATTAGAATACGATCAGTTGTTCGATCGTTAGCCAATACAATTCTCCATAATTAGTCCAGGTCCAAGGCTCATCTAGTTCGATGTCGTCTCTAGACTTGGGTATGGGTGGTAAAGTCCTGATTTTACAGTAACGAAGGTTGGCATTTCATTTTCACTTCGACTGTCGGCGACTAATCTCCTCGTGTGCGGCAAACATGCGACAAAAAATCACAGCCATAAGTTGTACCTCCAATCAGTAACCGAGATTAAAAAAATATTGAAGCATGTATAAATAACTAGCTCCGTCGCCTGTGCCCATACTGTTCAAAATCAAAGCTAAAATTTCTATGGAATTTTCAATGAAAGTCATTTGAAAAATATCATTCCAAGTGATAGTCATGTGGTATAAATGTCAGCTGACTTTAGAAAAATCGCCGACTCAGAATCGCTACGTGTGCGGCAAAAGCTGTCGCCTATGGAAAATCTCTTGCAATAAGTCGCCGACGGAGAATCGCTCGTGTGCAGCAGGCGTGAGTGTTTTGTTATTCAATATTCGTGGGATCTACTCAAGAGCCTCACTGTGTCTCTCAGTAGGTCATTGGGGGGCATTCTCTCCAACCCAAAACGATTTCGTTACATGGCGCGTCATGCGTTGCCATGTACTACCAATGGTGTCTATAGCTGATATTTGGACAATTTATGCAGTAATAATTATAGACGTGCGCTTTGTCGCGTAAAATGTCCTGGTATACACTTTGCCTATCAGTATCCTGCATGAATGCCGTGTCCATTGTAAGATATTTTCTTTCTGGACTTTTGTTGCGGTTCTCACAAATGTTTTTAACGACTGTGTCTGTTGCTATGTCGATGACAATGACTGAAATATTTTGGTTTAGATCGAGGCTAAGTCACTGACTACCGGACTCATTTTCAAGTAATCACAATTTATACGAGATTCGGTCATATGGTTCCTGGACGTAGACGCGAGTAGGTGAGCATACCTTACCCCATGCAGTTCATACCGAAGTCAACCCTGACAATATCATTAGAACGCCTGTAGAACAATATCTTGATTTTGGCTTTGCACAGATAATACAATCAGCTTTGAAACTCTTCCACGATATGCTCCAGGTGAGTGACTCTACAATTTCAACATGTCAAACGATCCACACGAAGCTCTAAATAAGATTGAGGAGCGTAATCCGGTAATAAAACAATACCAGACAAAGTTTGACAAACTGAATAACGAAATGACCGATCTTTAATGTAATTATGGGAAAACAGTAATTGCCTTAAATGATCTAAAAGAAGAAAATGTAGTGTTATAAGACAAAGCAAAACAATATTCCATTTTTATAAACAGGTTAAAACACAAATTTGACTTGACCAAATAGGCCTACTAACAAGCATAAATTTCCAGAACTGTAAACGAAACTGATCCAGTGTGGAGGCTAAATGTAATGTAGGTTGGAAAGTGCTCATAACTGGGGATATAATCTGCAAAATTCTGAACTAAACACTAATGCACACAATGGGAAATGTAAATTTCCTGTTGAATGACCTTAGCCTTGAGACAGGTGGCTTCCAAAGAGAGACAACTCTTGGGATATCCCCATAAAAGAAGGGGCTCCCTTGGAGAGGGTAACGACTTTATTAAGATTTACTACACACATGGGATTTCCGATACAGCCGATTACTTGCTTATCACATTACTACGTACTGTAAGAGAGAATAACGTCTTGTTGGTTTATTTCAAAAAGAGAAATGAAACAGGGCATCAATCAGGACCAAATCAAAGAATTTTTTGATAAGTTCATTAGCTCTTCCAACATAATGTGGCTAACAACAACAGTGTTTAGGCATACACGACAGTCCAGTCCTTCATTTCTGGTGGAAAGCAACACTAATATTACAATTCGCTATTACCAAATTACTATTACAAATTTGATTTAAGGTGGCTAACACATATGCACACTTCTATGAACATTTCATTCAGAATTCACATTCATTAGTTGCAATAATTATACATCACATTGACATGTCAGTAAATTTAATAGTAACTCTTTAATTATAACCTAAGAAAATTGTGAGATTGTATTAAAAAAACCGCACAGAATGTTTTTTGTTGATAAATTGAGCCAACATCGCTTACCTATAATTTTAAGCATATCCAGGCATGACACCAACATAGGCAGCAAAGCAACCAAATATTTACGTCCAACAGTCTGCCAGTCACCTCTATGACGGACGTGTTGGACAACATTGCTGGCGATGTTGTCATCAAATCTAATTTTTATGAATGATTGTATATTGTTAAAGTTGACGGAATTTTAAACACAATATTTACAATTTTTAGATCCAAATTTAAACTATATAATATATTGACATATTTAAATTTTTTAACACCTTTGTATGTCCTATCCAGTTCTTTTTGTTTCTATTTTTGATGTTGTCGGCCAGGGGTGCTGCTGATTGGAGTTGTCTTTGAATATGGATAATGATCAATAGATTGTAGATATATCAAAGCCACAGCATAGCTGAAACACTGCTGAATGTGGCGTAAAACACTAATCAATCAACCAATCCAACAGTCTGAATACACAAAACATAACGGAACATTTAAATATTGGGAGATGTTAATAAAGAGCAGAAAACATTATAAAGTTCACAAATGTCACAATAGTTCTGAACAGATCCTTATAAGAAACCAGCACACCAACCAACTATTTACACCAAACAGTCTAAAACACACAAAGGAATATAATGTTGGAAGATGTAATTAAAGAGCAAAAAAAATAACGCCTTAAAATTTCACAAAAGTTGCTTACCTATTATTCTGAACAAATCCGTGGAATAGATCAGGCAGCACAAGTATCAACTTTTCACACCAACCAGCCAATGTAATATATGAACCATAACTAAAATAGCATGTATTGTAACTCATATTTTCCTACTTGCACACATGTGGAGGGAATTTTGTCAATGATAAAGGATTCGCTGAACTGAACCTTTAGTACATCTGGAGATTAACTGTTTTCTTTAATAGGCAGATAAGAGAAGACTCTTACACATTTAACGGATTATAGAACAAATAAATAAAGAACAAATTTAATTGTAACGCTACAAGAGAAAATAGGGAATGAACAAAACCAGTTCTTTCTTATTTAAGAATTAACAGAATTACTCAATTTAATATTAAAAAGTTTTGAATGGTCCGTGTATGTAGTTGTCCTATTATTTCGAAAGAAACAAGCCGCATAAATGTTACAAAAACGATGGAGATGCTACGTGGTGTGCGTTTTACAATGTGCCCTTATTAATTACCAAAAGTAACAAGCAGCATAAAAGTTTCCAACCCCAAAACGATGGAGAGGCTATGTAGTGTGTATGCTAAACTGTGCCATTATTAATTCCCGAAAGTATAAACGAGGAGGATAATGGTTACTTATCCAAAAATGAAGGGCAGTATACGTGGTGTGCCTGTACAAATAGGCCTTTAGTAATGTCCGAAAAGAAAGTGTCTACAAAATAGTTACCAGTCGCCTCAAAACCAATCTTTCTCAAGCTTTAAATTATATTCTCCATCATCATTGTCATATTCTACATGGAACAGAGAGTATATGTCGGAGGTAGCCTCGTTGTTATCGCTGTCATCATGGCTTGCCGGCATGTCGAAGTCTTCGCAAGGCCCGAGTACTTTCTCCGAGTACCATTTGTGTCGCTTGCCAACTTTCCAACGACGCCATTCGCTTTCCACAACGATCAGGGAAATTGCCTTTTCTTTTGTTTCCAGTACGACAAGGCTGTGCATTGGATTCAGCTGGAGCCTTTGAATAATAGCAGAGCACAGATATTTTGATGTTTTGAATTTGTCGCTGTCTGTCTGGGGAACTCGGAATGCCTCTGCCACTTAAAGTTTACGGAACTTGATTAATGTATGCATTGTGCTTATCGATGATATTTTCTGAATATGTAAAGCGACTTGTGTACAGCCTGGGTCATAAACAGTAGTAGCGAATTTAATTTTTTATAATAAGAATTTTGTTTTTGTCCGAGAGTTGACAACCAACCAGTTCCTCCACATCAGCGGCTGATCGACATTGGCCCCTAACATCATGCAACCGGTCAACAATTTGTTGCTGGGCAATTTTACCTTTGAGCACCTTTGCAGATTGAGCTTCTTCCTTTTTCTTGTTATTTAGATATCTTTGCTCGAGGAGTGCTTTGCGCCTCTCTGCCCATTTAAGTTGGAATTCAAGATTTTGGCCTGCTCAGTAGGGGGGAGACCACGGACCCAATGTAACGTTTTGTTGTAAGCCCACATTATAGACGATTCAATATTGTGAAAGTCACAAGACAGTATGTTGCCACCAATCCAACTACTTTTATTGTGAAGTCCATGTGCTGCTCATCCTTGGATTCTGGCATGACATACTTGTATGTCATCGGTGTCAGTTTGGTTTTCTACCCATGGCTTAAAACCATCATCTAAAATAATCCAGGGATAGAGCCAAGCTGTTTCGGAGTACTTTGCAGCTTAATCATATACGGATTTAAATCTAGGATGTTTTTGACGTCATTGCTAAGGATGAGACCATGAAAAAAGACCAGTGATGAGTACATGAAAGATTGCCAAACCTCGAAGACATGACCCCAGAATAGGTTCATTAATATCGCCCTTGACGGCGTCAATTAGCTGGCTGCGTTGGGTTACTTCCGCCAACAACAAGTGAATGTCCTCGCGATGTTTCCATGTTTCGGATGCATTTTTGAACACTACATTAAAACGGATGTGATCAGATGAATGTTTCCCCGTTTGTTCGCTACCATCCATGCTTTGAAATCGTGGGGAAATACCCGTAGGGATGGCCATTGGGTGTTAACAGAGAGCCCACTGCTTTAATGGTTTCCATCACAGCCGATGTGCCACACCAGGAAGACGATGTGCTGCTTTCTCGCCCAACTGGAAAGGACCCGCTCGCTGTAGTGATAGCCTGATAATCAGTAAGGGCGTTATCGGTAGTCTCCGCTTAACCAAGTAATACATGCAGAAAAACGAACCATTGGTTTATTCTTACTGTATCTGCCTTAGCTGCATCTGAAAGCTCACTCCATTCAGAATGACTTTTTGAAATAATTTTATATCGCAATTCCTCATATTCTTGTTTGAATTTCTTGTTCACACAGTGTTGTTCTGTTACGAATTGCGAAAAACATTTTGTTGCAATGGCTCTCTTGTTCTTGTGGATCTGATTTAAAAGCGGAGGGTAACTCATTAACCCGCTCTCTTCAGTTTAAATAATTAAGTAGTCGCATCACTTTCAACATTTTCTGTTAAGGCACCCGTGTAAGAATGGCTTACTGTTGACACCCGGTAACAAAAGAAGTGCCTCTGGTGGTCTGTCGTGACGTCTACATGTAACGTTACATCTTTCTCGTTTATAAGATTTGGGGTTTTACCCAAGATATTCTTAATCCTCATAATATGCTGATCTAGAAAGACTACGTGTGATAAATTCTTCCTCCATTTGATACCTAGCACATTTTTAACCTAGTTTATATATATATTATAGCCCTGTTAGCCAAACGTCCCGGGTTCGATCTTCGGTCGATGCATTTTAAATTGTCTTTCTCTGCATTAATAAAAAAAATAGATTATAAATGAAGGACTACAGGCTGACGATATATATTTTTTAAAAGTAAATCGTATTGCACAGTGAAGTGGACACATCACAAATGATCATCATGTTCTAGATTAACTCTCCATAAGAAGTTTCTAATTGGCTATAATCTCGAGGTTTCATGGGTGAGTTACATCCTGAGAAGCCAACAACCACTTATATGTAGCTATTGACAAGATAAAAACTGACTATGTTTGATTACCGTAAACACAGCACAACATCTGATCAATCCATAATTCAGATAACTTTTAAGTGCGCATTAAAGTATAGAGTATAATCAGGCCCAGCGTGATTATCAATATTCACACTAGAACATAAAAGTCAATGGAAAAGGTATAAAAAAATCAGACTAAATCAAAGACTTGAATTGAAGTAACCAAATAAAGATAGCGGACTGTTGCGCAAGCCTCTCAATCTGTAATGTGCCGTTCCATACATTTGTCTATTTCCCATAACAGGAAGGCGCCGATGAAATGTTTGCAAATCTTAGTAAGTCAAGATAAGTATTGATGAAAGAACCACGGCGAAATATCCTAACACATGACAAGTATGTGTTATCTCAGACTCAGCCAACATATCCCTCTAATATATATTTTGAATAAATGAAGAGAGAAAACTTTGCTTGCCTCCACCGGGAGTCGAACATATATATATATATATTGAATAAAAGAAGAACAATTTTTGTTTATATTATAAATAAAAACAAAAACGCCTGGTCCACTTTCTACAAATTTCTATTCCGACGCCTGTTTCGGCCTAATTTGGTCTCTTCCAGGAAATAATAAATGTATAGGATTTGTGTAGTACACGTACCAGGTGATCTTCGTGCTGAGCCTGTAGATCCCTGCATTTGTTTTGTAAAAAATATCTCGAGTTCTTAAATTGTTTCCTAGTGTTTTCAATCCGCTGCAACTGGAGATTAAGCTTCGTGACAAACGATTTAAGCGATCAAGAAACCATAGATCAGAAACAAATACAAATAAATATAAAGTACAGCGTAATCGTGTAAACACTGTTATAAGAAAAGCCAAAAGAAGTCATGACGAAAGAATTACAACGCCGTTAATAAAGAATCTTGTTATCGGTAAAAACTATTTTTTTTTAAAAATACAGTAATTCAAATTCCGCCAGCCTTGCATGTTAGAAATCAATATGTTTATGACACTTTGTCAAAAGCTAATGTATTCCAAATTTTCTTGGAACCATTTTTCCAATATTTGCATTTTTGATGACCAAATCATATTTGACAAAGAAGTTAGTTTCCTGTTTTTTTATTTATCCAAATGCTTTCGACCGAGTTTGTCATCGCGGATTGCTTGCCAAGTAAGGTTCCGTTGGTATATCTGGAAATCTATTAGACTGCTTTGCCAGTTATATACATACTCGTCATCAAAGAGTCGTACTGAGTGGGTCAAGGTCAGATCTAACGTTAATTTCTTTCGGAGCTCCCCATGGCTCTGTCCTGGGTCCTCTCCTGTTCCTTGTCTATATTAATGATCTCCCGTGTAATATTACAAATAATATTCGACTTTTTTGCTGACGACACATGCCTAATATGTTTATCAACGGAGTTATTGAACCTTGAAATAACTAATTCTATTGACCTAGATCTGCTTACTATTCAATCGTGGGCCGAACTCTGGAGAGTATCCTTCAGCACTTAAAAAACCCCAAAATCATCGTTATGCACCAGACCTCGACATTGGACAGATTTAATCACACATTTTATGGATAGCCGAATTAAGGACTCACAAATATCTCACCTTTAACCACCTTGGGAATTGGAACAGTCATATTGATAATTTACTTACATCAGCTCAAACTAAAATTTCACCCTTACGAGGCACAAAATATCGTCTAAATCGTAAGTGCCTTGAAAGTATGTATAACAGTTTTAAAAGACCCACTATTGAGTATGTCAATATTGTCTAGGACAATTTATCGGACTACCATTTAATGCGCTTGAGGCTCTACAAAAAGATTGTCTCACATCAATAACGGTCTAACAAAGAGTGTGGCCAGTAAACTTATTTACGAAGAATCTTGATTTCATACACATTCTGAACGCCGCAGACAGATCCATGCAACCAATTCGAATTTAAATAAAAAAATCCCAGCCCCAGTTTCCACCAGAAATTCTTACCCTCAGCGATCTACTCACAAAATTACAACGTTTATGTGTCAAACTGCTACCTTTAGTAAATCTTTTTTTCCAGCCACTGTTCGCTAATGCAATACTCTTCCAGATAGCATTAAAATCATAGGAGAAATCATCCGAATTTAAAACTGGACTATTGTGAATGTTTACTATTAAGAAACCGTCATTGTGGTATTACAAAAGTGATCGCTTTTTCTAACATCATTCTTTGTCGATTGCGAGAAGGCTGTAGTTCTCTAAATGATGATCTATTCGATAATGTTATATGTTGACTTGCACAGATGTAAATGTGGATACCACTTCGAATCGGCAGATCATTACTTACTACACTGTCCTATATCCGTCAACGAACGTAACCAGGTAATCAATGAAAAATTTTCCAGCGGTTACGCTGATTACATCAGTAGAAGATTATTACTGTACGGCTCCTGTGACTTAAGAGGTCCAAAGTTGTGCAATTACAATAGCTGTCTATCATTTTATTGTATGCTCAAAGCGATTTATGTAGTGATCCAAGTAAACCTATGCTTACCAACTGAACGGACCAAGACTGACTGAGTTTGAAAGGCTATATATTAATACTATTATTATTTTTATTTTTTAAATGTTTGCCTTTTATTTTTTTCATTTTGCTTTATTTTTTATTTATCATTATTATCATTTGTATATATAACTCACCTATCCCATAAAACAAGTGTTAATTCTATGCCTGGTTGTCTTCCGGCATATTTTTTTTTTATAAATACTTTTCCCTAAATTTGTATATGGGTAAACGGTGAGTGTTTTCGAGTCATTTGTAACTGTATGTGGAAGCTAATTTAAGGGGAAATATGATCAAATTAGTTGGTTACTATCTATGTTTTTGGGGGTATTTTTTTGTATAATGTCCATGTACAGAAACTTATAACAGAACTTTTACAATACACCTGTACAAACAATGAATAGTCAATATCTACTTTACATTGTCTTCAAACATTGACCCCCGTGGGGGAGCGGGTGGGCCGTATTACACCAGCAGGCCCTGCAGAATACTCCCTCGGCTTCCTCGGTCGATCG
>JAQQZZ010107243.1:0-30977 GCA_030265115.1 Mopalia vespertina | reverse complement strand
CCAGTCAATCTCATGTCTGGCCAGAGGATTCTCAAGTCTGACCTGCCAATTCTCAAATCTGACCAGTCAATCTCATGTCTGGCCAGAGGATTCTCAAGTCTGACCTGCCAATTCTCAAATCTGACCAGTCAATCTCATGTCTGGCCAGAGGATTCTCAAGTCTGACCTGCCAATTCTCAAATCTGACCAGTCAATCTCATGGCTGTTTGATCAACCAAGCCACAAGTCTGCGGACATAGTTCCGTAAGTAAAGACAATTTAACTTACGCGCATCATTCTCCCTCCTGTCCACTTCATCATAAACATCTTTAGCTAACTCCTCAAACAAGTGATTTGGAAGCTGAAACAGATCAGGATACTCACTGGAATATAGTCACAATGAGGACATTTACCTAAATCCCTAGATATTTTATAGTACTTGAAAGATTTTGCAAAAAATAGTTCCAATATTCTTGGGGAAACATTTGGCTGGATTTGCAAAAAGCTACATTTGCTAATTTTCTAGCTGGTACATATGAATTGGAAAAAATATACTTGACAAAATGTCAATTAAACTTTATTGGATGCTATTTGTTACACTTTCATTTCTAAATAATTCAAACAGACGTGTCAACAAACATTAAAGGCTGTGAGTTGCTGAATTATTTGCGTTCACAATAAAATACGTACAGCTTGTAGTTTTTTCTTGGCTTGTTTGGCTAACTCTGATAGATCCAGATGACTGAAGAAAAAAATAAAGTATTAAACATATTATACAAAGCTTAAAAAGCAACTTTAACACTCACTTAGGCACTGTTTATGGCACTCATACACTCCATAATACATGTAATTGTTTGATTCATTGACTGATTGAATGATTTATTTCACTTTTTGGGCAGCGGTGTATTTCAACAGTAATTGACGCTAAATGTGAAATGTGTTGAACTGTTGTAAAGTTGATCTTCCCCGAGTGCTAAGAAAAGATAGCATTGCTATGCTACAAACAAACTGCTCCGAGCCTTTTGAACATTCACTTGAACAATGTTTATATGGTACTCAAACATAGCTGTTTATTAAGACTGTTAAATAATAGAGCAAACTGGATCCCTTTTGGTTTGTTTGACACACACTTACCTATCAGCCATTTCAGGTATGATAAAATGTTGTCCAGCTCTATGATCTGTAGAAAAGAGAAAAATGAAAAAAAATATTATTTAACAAAACTATCTTGACGTAACAGTTCTATTGATATACTAGTTACCGAGTTTCAATTCAATTCCACAGATTATTTTCAAGTCATGCTTGACAAACATGTCTGGAATAAGACTTAAAAGAATTATTATTATATCAAACATCTAAATACCATTCCAAAACCGTACTAAACATTCAATTTTGTCCCAATATATTCTCAATGTTATTTTACAGTGTTAGACAAGATACAGATGAAGAGTGTCTGACTGATTGTATTATTGGGATATAGACTATACTCAAAGCAAATTGACTGATGTGGCAGTGTACCAGCCTAATGAGTGCAGGAAACCACCATTTATATCACTGAAAGCTAACAATGACAAGACAGGACAATGACAGATTGTCTCCCCTTGTCACTTATCTCTGAGAACACCAGGGGCCCATTTCACAAAGTAATATTGGCTGTGTTCATCTAAATGTCATCGAGACTTGTACTGAAGACAAAGTGTTGTCAAGGTTATGGCAAAGATCCCAAAAGTGGAACAATGCCCAGGTCAACACGAACTGGAGAGACCATCAAAAGTCCTGTGGAGCTGTAACAGCTTCATGTAAGAGAGGATTTTCTGAATATCATATTTCTAAATTTATCATATCTTGACATTTTGCTGACCATGCATTTTAAGGTTTTCATTTTAATAGTTGTTTTAAAAAAACATTTAAACTTAATTAAAGACTGAGAAAAAGATTCAAGGGAATATTTTGGTTAGTGTTCTGTGGCTGTACTGAAGGCTAGCATGATCACAGTATCAGTACTAATACCTGGAGTTAATCGCCTAAACTCACACAAGTCAGATTGTATTGTCATGGACGAGGCTCAAATATTAAAACTATTCATCTGTTTGATAAGTGTTAAACGCTGTACTAAAGGCTAACGAATATTAGAAGCATCCAATTAAATAAACTGAACTGAGAATACAGTAGTTTATCTCTGTAAGCTTTACTTAAGATTCATCATATACTTTAACATCACTATTCATAGTCATGATTATTTTATGCTACAATAATCATACTTCAGAAGACTAGAAGAAATTAATACCAGAGGAAATTTATGTGTAAAACATTAGTTTTTTAGGAGTATTTTTTTTACCATTTTGTGTATTTTTGTGTTACAGCATAGAACAGAATATTAATTTGTGTGTAAATTTTGATGGCCTTTTGGAGTACACCAGGTAAGCAGGTCTAATACTTTTCAAACTAAAATGGAGATATGGTTTGGTAAGCGGAGTACAAGTACTGAATTTTGACAAAACATTTGTTTCATTACCATAGCCTTCACAACTTACCTGGAGTTTTATTACACAAAAAGTAGGCAAGTCTGTCTGTGAGCTCATACTGACATTCCACCAGCCGTAATGCTAAATCTAAATGACCTTCAGCTCTGAAACAAACAAAACAATATATTCACTACAAAATCATGTTCAAGAGTGTTTTTATATTTTTATGATTTGTTTGTTTGTTTGATTGGGGTTTAATGTTGTACTCAAGGGTATTTCACTTATATGACGACGTGGCAGCCTAATGGGCGAAGGAAACCACCCTCGACACCACTGGCAACAAACAAAGACATCACCGGCGGGGGGGGGGGGGACACAAAGGTAAGGATATTTCACTTATATGATAGCATGCCAGCCATATGTTTTTGAGATCTGATTTTAATTAGATTGTTACAAATAGCATTATTCACACTGATGAAATCCATGTGTATCTTTTATTGGAGTTGTAAGTTTACTCTACTATGCCAATTACAAATTTTGTTATTTATTTATCTTACCGAGCACACTTTCATAAATCTGTGTATGTGACATCAAATGAGATGCCCATCAAGATTTAATGTTTTGAGCATAATTACCTGGCATAATCAGCTGGTGTTTTTCGACTGTTATCAACTACACCTGGATCTGCTCCATAAACAACAAGGAGCTCCACCTGTAGGGCTTGACCTGCTTGTGCCGCAACATGAATTGGGCAGTTACGCTTCTCCTAATAAATACATCATTCAGAAATAAAGGTTAAAAACTGATCTCTACAATTTTGATTGATGAAATCAGAAATATTACAATTATCCAATTGAAGATAAAAATCATTCTAATTTTAAAACAAAATGTAAATGACTGAGTTAAATATTAGAATGCATGACAACAAAAAAGATAACTCCTAAAAAAAAACAATGGACTTAAATAAGGCTTTAAATTTTTTTCACAATTTGAAGGGTTTTGTTTTCATTTCTGGTTTCAACGTAACAGATTGTAATTTTTATGTGTTAGGGATAAAAATAAAGAAAGATTTATATTTACAATATGAATTCATTCATTGTAATCATTTTATAGCTGCTAACACATAAAGAAGTATTGTTGTAGAAAAACTTACAGGATGGAAGTAGTTGGGGTCTGCTCCTTTTGACAATAATCTCATACAGGTTTCAAGGTTTGCTGTCCGAACACATGAGTGAAGTTGCTGAAACACAAACGATTTGCTTGTTTATTAGTTAGTGAATAGTTTAAATCTGTATTAACATACTGTTCAAGGCTTTTAAAGTTTTCCATTTATAAAGATGCTAAAAGTTTACTTAGCACCTCTGCTATGGGTAATAAAATTTCATCTCTTGCCATTTAGTTTTTGAATCGTTAATACAGATAAGTCAAAATATGAACATGGTCAGTTTAACGTTAACAAGTTGTCTATACAATGATTGTTTAGCCATTGTTACTAGCTAACAAATACATGTACTCATCATAACCAAGAGTTACTCATTTAGTTTTTTATCTTACTTGGGTTCATAGAAGTCCAGTTTTACCATCCTAAAGTTCCAAACTTACAATTAAATTACTTCTAACTGGAATTTTTATATAATTTTTTCACTAATGCAGGACAAAAAACAGAAGAAATACAAGAAGTTGGGTTTTTTTTACCCTCAAAGGGGTTTTCAATCCTTTATTGCCACAGGTCAACAAACCTACAGGCTGTGTGTAGGAAGTCTATTAATGCTGTCAGCTGTAGAGAACTATACATTCTCCAACAGAGGATTGATCATCATAAAACACTCAACACTGATGTGTTCATCTTCAGTGTTCAAACTACAGATTCATCAACTTGAACTAATAAGTGACATACACTTAAAGCTGGCGCTAAACACCAGCCACTAATATGTGTACAAAAACCGTCACTTCTTAAACTGTTTGTTTGATTAAGGTTTAACGCCCTACATAAGGTGAAAGAAACTACCCTTGACACCACTGGCAACAAACAAAGACCAGACAGGACAATCATAGGACACAATACAAAGACATCATAAAAAGATCGGCTTCAGATTGTCCCTTAGCTCTGAAGGTACCAGGGCAACTGGAAGCTCCCTTCTAACCCTCCTCTGAAATGGAATGAAATATTCTAAAAATCCTTACCATACTTAAGTCCTCCACAGAATTCTGTTCAAGATCTTTGTTATTTTTGTTCACAAATGCTAAAAAATGGTATTTTTTTCTTATGAAGTCAGCCTTGTTTGGACTGGAACAAAAACAAACAGTAAATTATTGAAACATAAATTAAAATCCCTGAAGAAAATGTTGATGAATACATCGATAAGTTAGTAAACGTAAAGGCAACATTATAAAGCATGTTGACAAAGGTACAATTTTAATTTATTACTTGTCGGCAATAGCAAAAATCACGTGCTTTGTCATCAAAATCTATTTATTTGGTATTGGTACTAAACAGTACGAGATGTTATGATGTAATGATGAAAGAGTGATGGCCCTTATGGTGCATTCTCCAGATGTGTCAGAAAGTTTAGAATTGACCTTCGGGATATCCATTATGTACAGCATTTTGATTCATTCACTGTTTTAGTTAATAGCATTTTCTTCACCAATAAACTGCGGCAAATAAAGGGAAGCCTTAAAATCATGAAAACAAATTGCAATGTGAAACGATAAGCGACAGTTTACATTGGTTAAAATCTAAGGAAGCCTTATGAAATTTTAATTTTCTATAGTAATCTCATTCAGACTACAACATTGAATAACTTACTGTACTGGATCTCTGGCAGTTGGTTTTCTCTTAATTTGTCGTCCATGAGTAGGATCAAGTAGAGCATGTTCCCAGATGTTGTTAGCACCACTGTTAGCCAACTGTTGTACAGCCTACAGACCGAATTATCAAAAAAAAGAGTGATTTCCATAATTATTTTTTTTTTACATTTTTTAATGAAATTATAAAGGGCTCTAAACTCCATAACTTACTATTATCAAATTTAATCTTGAATTTGGATATATTTGCCTTTTATATATGGCACTTATAATGCAAAAGTACTTCCATAATATCAGTTGAAAAAAAGCTAGCCAAAATAAATCAGAAAAGATAAGATCACACTTCAAGTAAAATGCAGATAATTTTTTTTCTAAATTTTGGCTCATTTGATTTTTTGTAACTGTCCTTATAACCGAAATAACCAGAATCTGCATTTTACCATTATTACCACTAAAAAATGAATAAATGTTAGTTATATTTAATTGTTGACACATTCTGTTTACCAGCTGAGTGCTGTAAATCACCTAAAATTTCGTTAATGAACAATGCTTACATTTTTGCTCGTCGTGACAATATTACAGCATGTAAACAGACAAATTTATGTTTTCTGAGAAATCTTGAGGCTTTCTAACTGTAAAATCAATCGTCTGACTCTCAGACACAATTTCCAAGCCTTTAAAATAGCTTCCAAAGTAGCAACTTTATGGACGAATTTTTAGGTGATTTAGGGTAATGTAGAGAACATTTGATACAACATACAGTTCAGAAAATTATGTAATAGATTCACATACACTATATAAGGTAGGGCTCCAGTGACCTTTCTTCAGAGATCTGACCTGTGAAATATGTCGACCAAGTGTCCTATGAACACTACAGCATTCATCACAAATCAACACACCACGGTTGATTGACGCCCATGTGGGTTCTGAAGAAATCAAACAACATAAATAATATATGTTCGTTGGGCTTGAAGAAAATTACATAAATAACCATGTTTAAATGATGTGATGTTTTGCAAATAGAGGAAAATGACTGAAAATTATACATATAATTTTATTCCTCAGATAGTTTCAAGTAATGAAACAGATATACAGATATATTGCCATAGTACAAATTTGGGACCGATAACAATTAATTGGTATATTCTTGAATACAAAAGGTGACAATGAAGGTGTTCAATAAAACAATTCAATAAAACAAACACTATTGAAACACATACTACAATATAATTTATTAAGCTAATTAAATTGTTTACTCCAACAAAGAAAAACTTTGGTATTTTGCTCTCTTAAACTAAAATAAAAGAGCATAAAGGACAATGAGACTCGGTAACAAATTATGATATGAGAAAATAAAAACACGGAGTCTGCCATCCGAAGTATCAGCGTGAGTCATTCGCTTTAGTAAGCCGACAGACTCAACAATAACACTGCGTGCGGAACGTCAAACCTCCTTGCATGTGAAACTTTTGAGTTGACATTTGCTTCATTTCATCAATTTGTGTCCAATACTTACCGAACCCTGTGCAGTCGGCGCATATTTCAGCTGGCGATCTGCTTATTGACTTTACTCTAGACATCAAGGCTTGACTAGACGAAACAATCAAAACAATTCTAGGAAATCAACGAGAACATCTCTTGTATCAGTTGTGTGTCGAGCTGCCCTTTTTCCTTGACTACGCAACTGCGTCTGCAGTAGTGACTATTTCCTATTTTATTGTTATCTCCAAAAACTTCATTTTAATTGAATTGTACTTGAAATTTTAACTAATTAATGTTTATAAGACGAATAAAAGAAGATGTATTTTATTATTTTAATCGCGATTCCCACAAAGAAATTATACGAGTGAGTTGTCATATATTTATATAACAACTCTGTATGCTGTCAAAAAGCAGGACACAATTGTCGTAAACCAAGTAAACCACTACCATAAAGAGGAATGAGTCAGAGCGTCAAATATTTTTTAAGCTTGACGTTTCCTGCTTGACTAACCGTCACAAGGAAGTCTTATTTGTTATGGATTGACTGTAGTGTCTTATCGAAGAAAGATGTCTGCCAAAGTTTTGCAGAAAGAATTTCCTGTTCACTGGCTTGTTTGGCACAATAATCACCAAGATTTGCGAAAACTGTTAGAATGTGACGCAGAGGTAAACAGTTTTCAGAAATTGCAACAACAACACATATGTCTGGGACAAGAATGACAGTTGGTTACCTAGTGAATATACTGGCCTAATCCATGGGCTTTGCACTACGCCTTGGCCATGTCAACCTTGTCAGAGAATGGGAATCCATATCGGATCCTGAATAACACCGATCACAGACAATTCTGAGTTTTCGTTCATCCTCTGCAGTCCAAAATAGCATAATGGTTCTTCTGTCTACCTTAAATTTTTTTAAACAGACGATCTGTTTTTAAATAGGGGCTGATTACGCAACAAAATGTGCATGACATACAGCAGCGATTTGTTAAGGATGTGGACACCTTTTTATCGATACATGTACACGAGATGCGAATATGTATCTTGTTGTTCAATGTATACACAGTCAACAGAGATAAAACGTTGGGGCATGGGAAACCTTTTGAAATAAGGCGTGCCTCCGAGTTACAAAAAGTATTGAATCTGTATGGCCTCTAAACTCGCTTTAAAACACAGTGTGCTCTTTGAATAGTCACCAGCATGTTTAATACATAAAACATTTACTCCCATGCAGATTAAATAATATGACCAGGATTTGAGACCAATTGCAACCACCCTCTGCATTGGGGATCCTATGACAAACAGACCTAGTCTTAGTACCTGCATCTAATGTCATACCTTGTTACACCCATTATTATTAATAACCAGTGAAGTTTAGGGGCAGGGTAATAGACTAAATCAGAAATGTTGCACAAACCTTGAGCTGACCGCAGAAATCCATTTTAAATTGATCAAGTGCAAGAGGGGTACTGTTGAGAAATGATTGATTTACGGTATTCAGGTTACAAATTTTGCGCGAAAATTCATTCCCACAGACGTATACTATTAATACAGTGTAACAATGCTATAATGCACCACAGTATACTGCGTAAATGTTTATAAAGTGCATCAAACCTTATATCTAAAGCTGTCCGCGTGTGTTTAACAAGACAAAGAGTTAATCTGGTCAAGTATAATTGCAAGGCACTACCTGTATCAGGGCAAAGCAGGGCACATGGGGTGCAGTTAATGTAAAATTTTTACAAAGTTATCAGAAGTAATCCAGTTGGATTCTTTTATTGTGACCTGAGATACCAGCCCATAGAGCTGAACAACGGTGCCATTGATTGGCTGTAGAGTCCACCAACCAGGTCACAGCTAACAAAGGTCTAGATAGTCTATTTTATGCTGTTTATTGATCCATGCTGCACTGTGTAAAAGTTTCTTTTAAAACATTTTTGATCAAATAAGTCAAAAGGCTGGAGTTGTCTCAGCTGGCACAACAGATTGACACTTCACTGAATTAACTCACAACAAGGCGCATCAAACCAGACAGCGGGACCGAGTCTTTGTTTGTTCACAGTAGGTCTGAATATAAGTGAGTTACATGTAAATAGCTGATAATACCTACCCAACTGAACAGCTAAGCACTTCTCAACAATTAAAACAATGGACAAGCGTTCAGAGAAAACATGCACAATTTCTTTAATTTTTGTTGTTGTGATAAGTAAATACAGGAAAACTAATTCTAGTGAATTTAATGTGATAAAAAAAATGTGAAAATAAATTCCCACAAAGAAAAAGTACTTTACCGTATTGGAAGATTTAAAGAGGAAATATGGTAGCATACTAGCATTTGCTTACATCTAAAGGCTAGGATTGGGGCGAAGCTCCTTGTACATTTACCAAAATAATGTAAAGGGCTGGGCCAAATATATTGAAGTTGGAGACTGTTTGACATGCAATAACAATACAATTCAGTTTTTAGCCATATCTGTTAGTTGTACAAGGTTGGAGATTGACTTCTGTGACTCTGTCAAACACTGCAGTAAATTATCATACTTCTTTTTTTGAGTCGAAGAAACAACAATAAAAACACAATTATTGCTATGAACACAGTTTATTAATCTAGTTTTTTTCTTTCTTTTTTAAGATCAATAAAGAAAGTGTGGACCCAAGAGGTCGAACTCCACTACACTTAGCTATAGCATTGGGACATTTTGAGAGTACTAGGATTTTACTGAGACATGGGGTAAATGCTAATAGTGAAAATGCTAGCTATTGGACAGGTAAGTGTTGTGCTTATATAACTATCAATGTATTGACGGCTGTTTCCCTTATTTTTATAATACTGTGAAATGTCACAGTATAATGAATTTTACATCAGATGGATATACATGTAGTTTATATTATATTTAAGCTATTTTTGTCTGAATGTTAATGAAAACAGTATTATTAATAAACTTAATCCTTGAGTAGCTCTTCTACTTCTTTTGTCCATTAATGTAAACCATCCTTTATTTACATGAACATAATAGTATAGCAAGGTATCTGATTGAAATGGGGCCCGCGGCCATGGCTTAGTGGTTAGCGAGTGCGCTTACTAATCCTACTTCGATGTACTGTTCACAGGATCAAATCCGTCTGTTGACCCTCGGTTACAGGAGTGAGTCACACGATGTGGCTCCGGCCATCACAGGGGTCGTTTTTAAGAGGTTTCCTTCCTGTTTTCCACAGTAATTAGGCAAGGAAGTGAAGGAACAGACTGTTCCGTCATCATATAATTATAATACCCTTGAGAACGATGTTAAACCCCAATCAAACAAACTTATTTGAAATGATGGGTGCACTGGTGCACCCAAATCATGCAATTGTATGCATTCAAATTCTACCCACGGTAAAAGCTGAAACAGAAAATTGTATGAAACTGTCATTCTGTCCTTATCGGGATCTTGACTTGCACACAAATGTTAAATGTACTATATCATTATTTATATACCAATCAAAAACCAGGATTTTCTTCATGCATAAAAGTGATATTTCACTGCAGTGTAATAACACTTCTTGTTATTACTCTCTGAACTTTGACCCTGTCTGGACTACAGTACTTTTTGGAGTGACATGACATCTGCACACTCCAGTTTGACAGATTTAACTTCAGTGTAGATTGTACTGCAACCAAACATGGATTATGATATATTGAAATTAACCAGGTGAATTGATTTTAACAAGTCAACATTAGTTGATATCTTAAATACAACAAAACAACCATGCCTCAAGCTGCTGATTACAGCTGATCAGGGAATTTGACATGGATTTTGATTTTATAGTTGATATAAATAAAAAATAGAATATAACACAGGTAAATTTAAATAACATAAATATTGCTCTTGTGAATGGTTGAAAGAGATAAACCTTGAGATGTGAAGCATCAAGTGGGCAACAAAGAACAAAATATTAATGGTATGCAAACTTCATTCATGTGTAATATCCTCTTTATAATATTATGAATGACCTCAGAAGAACAGTATCTAACTTAAGAGATAACATTCACAGCCAATATATCAAATATATTACAGATTCACATTGGGGTAAAATTGTTGTCAACTTAAAAATATCAGCCTATAGAGAGCCACAATTCAAGAACGCGTGAACATCCAGTCCTCTTCTCTCTACACATGTGCATATGGGGCAACAGTTGTTGCACAATCTGTAGCCTCAATCTATCAATCACTTGCTGTTTGGATAGGTTATTATGCAAAAATAGTTTACACTAAGTAACATTTCCCATGCTAAGCTGTAGTATTTTATCTTCTTTCTGTCTTCAGCGTTACAGGAGGCAGTTAGTACGGGAGATCCAGAGATGGTTCAGCTAGTTTTAAAATATAGAGATTGTCAGAGATACACCAAGCGCAGTGTTGGGGTGCCAGAATTACTTCAGAAACTAAAAGAGGTATTTCTATTTGTGTTTTTTATTTAACATATATTTTATATTAATAAATATTTAGAGAACCAAAAATGTGGAGGCATTGTCTGGGTATTGAACTCGGGGAACATGTGACTTACAGGACCAACTTTCAACTGAAGCTCCCGATAAAAACATTTATTTTATGAATAGAGAAAAAGAGAATAACATGCTTTCACCAGTGATAGAACCTGTGTTAATTGGCAAACAGTCTGTTTTTTGTTTTTCAGCTTTTCTTTTTATAACATACTATTTAACAATGTTTTTTCTTGTTCAGTCACCAGATTTTTATGTGGAAATGAAATGGGAATTCACCAGTTGGGGTTAGTAATGTGTTTGTTATTTACATTTTATTTTTACATGCACATCTTATAGAGCAACAAAACACCATGTTCTAGTCTATAGCTCAGTCAGTTTGATTTAAGAATACGGAACCTCCTTCAATGTTCAGCTGCCCACGGCTGTGGCTTAGTGTGTGCGCTTACTAATCCTACTTCAATTTACCGTCCACGGGATTGAGTCCATCTGTTGACCATCAGGTAATGAGTGAGTCACAGGATGTGGCTCAAGCATTCCTGGGGGTGGTTTTTATGAGGTTTTCCTCTAGGGTTTTAAGCTGATAATCGGTCGTCATATAAGTGAAATACCCTTGGGTATGGCGTTAAACCCTAAACAAACAAAAAATGTACAGCAGGCCTTACTTTTTCACGCGAATGGTCGTTCAGGTTATGTGGAGTTAACCCAAACGGTCACCGTTCATGCAAACAAAGACCACTGCATGAACATGATGTCAGTCTACAGTGTATGTAATACACAAGCTGCAAGCTAGCTACACAAGGATTCTCATATGCTGTCAGAAATATTTGTTATGTTAGACTGACCATAATATAAGTTTATTTAAGTATGAACCATTTTTTGCTTCACAGCAAAAAATAGAAAACAGTCGCACCTTGTTTAACCAACCAACGGAGCATTCACAGGCTGGTCTACTGGTTATAAAGACTTTATTTGTGAATGATATTTTCTTAAAATTGATAAACAAGGATGGGTGTCAGTTATAACTGTTTACATGGTATATCATGGTACATTATAGCGTAATTACACTGTATATTTACGTAACTTATATATTCTAACTGAAGTTAGGTTACGTAGGTTTAAATTCACGCGAATGGTAGATCGGTTACGCAAAATTTTAAAATAAGGCCTGGTATGGCTCACTCGTTCGAGGCTGCCTTTCAATCCTAGGAGAGTTGGGAGGGAGCTTCCTGGTGCTCTCAGAGCTAAGGGGCAATTTGAAAGTGATCTGTTTGCGATGTCGGTGTATTGCATTCTGTTTTGTCTTTAGTCCTGTCCTGTCTTTGTTTGTTGCGGGTGGTTTCCTACACCCATTTAGCTGGCACACCATCATGTGAGTAAAATAAAATTAGGCACAGCGTTAAACCCCAATCAAACAAACCTAGTTATTGAGAGTTTTTCTTATGACTGGATATGATGAGGGGATAGTTTCGATGATTGACAAGCACTGTAAAGTCATTTGAATACCTCAGAGTAAAATATTAAATACCAATCAACTGATCAAGCCTGATTTTTATTGCAAATATATACATTATCCATACAGGTACTTTCAAAGAATAGTTTGAAAACTAAGTCATATTCAGCAGCTTTTTCTGAAATTAAGTGTTTGTTTAATATTTCAGTGCCTCTTGTCTCTAGGATGTGCCCCAGCGATACATACAAAGTGTGGAAAAGTGGTAGGTGCATTGTATTTTATAGTTATTGAAGTGACTTATGTTAAGGGAATGATTGGGAGGGAGCTTCCTTTTGAGGTTAATCTACATTGAAATGAGTAAATAAGTGGAATTTTATGTCCTATTTTCAGGTTCTTGTGTACGTATTGATACAACACTTCTTGGTTTTGACAATGTGAACTGGCAAAGAGGAAAGCGGTCATATATCTTCAAAGGGGAAGGTAACTCCAGTTAATCATTCACAAGTGGCAGTTTGCCCACAGTCACTGATCAGTGTTGGCAATCAATCAAAGTCTGTACGAAGATTAAAACTAGAAACCGCTAGTAGAGAATTTAATTGTATGTTTTCAAGTTAACCCTGTTCTAGTAATCGTCTCAAAACGGGCATTCTTTTATTTGAGGATATATAGGAAGGGTTCGTATATAACTGATGAGTAGTGAGAGTTACTGACTGTATCCTGTTTTGTTTTCAGTACTTGCCTTGTATAGTGATGTCAAGGGTGGTTGATTGATTGATTGGTATTTTACACCATGCTTAAGGGCATTTAACAAATATTGACACAAGCTCAACAATAAAAGTGAAGTGTTTTGAAATATTTAGAGAAAAAATTGAAATTTAAAAAATTACAGCCATTCTCTTAACGATATTCAATTTAAATTTCTTCGCTTAAAAGAGCTCAGATCATTCGTGATCATTCTCTCTCTTTGACAGCTTCCAGATCATTAGCCACCCCTGGGCCACTGCCTTCAAGGATAGGATTTAGTTGTTATGTTTAGGCTTATATCAGATTGATTGATTGATTTGTGTTTTACCTGCTCAAAGGTATTTCACTTAAGAAAGTTAATTTTCCTCCAGTGCCAAGTCAAGACAGCATTGCCACTCTTCAAACACACTGCCCTTAACCAGAGGGCGCTTTTATCAGAAGATGGAAAAATGATTGTTATGAGAATATGATTTCAATTATGATAAGTTTGTATAAAATAAGATCATTCTTATCCTGAAACTAACTCTAAGTGTGTTGCTGAAAATAGCTCAGTACTTTCTCCTCTGTCTTCCCTCACTTACAGAGCCCAATGAAGGCTGCTATCTGGTGATCACCTTCCTTTTGACCTGAAAACAGCTGATGCCCAGACACATTTAATTTAAGTCAACCACTTTCTTTATTAATTGTAACATGTTTGGAGAAGTTTTTAAAAGTAAATCATGTGAACACGTTGGATTTCTGGTTTAAAAATACAATTATGTTGTTTGTAGGCAATATGGCCACTGTAATGGAGGTGGACCATGATCAAAAAGAGGTGTATTCAGAGACGATGCAATTAGCGGAGGAACCCCCTGATGTCAGTTTGATGACCCCCACAGAAGAGGCAGTAGCTGCCCGTCTTATGTCACCAGTTGTCACAACTTATATAGACACTGAGAAAATAGCATTTGAAAGGTAGATTTTGATACCCATTTTGTTCTGTACATGTGTATTTGAGAGATACCATTACAAAGGTCTCTAACCAAGAATCAGCAAAATGAATTAAAAAAAAATTATTATTTACAAAACTGGTTACTTTTGGTTTAAATATATGATAAAACAGAATGTTAAAACGTACAAATCATTTACAAGTGTTATGACTACCACAGAGGAGTTTGACATAGCAAAGTATTGTAACAACTCTGAAAAAAGATAATGAATTCATTTTGACTGAACGTTTCAGCTTATTCATTAAACCATCACAACTATTGAATGTAAATTAGAATCAGCTCATAATCTTTTTGTAGCTTTCAAATATTGCAGTTCTGTCAAAAAATATAATCTTGTTTTTAGATTTGATACTTTTGTGAAGTATCAACTTGCAGATTGTAAGATTTGTTCACTAACATGTACATAGTATAAGCTTAGGCCATCCACAATTAAATATTTGTTCCCAGTAATAAGAGTATAAAAAAGTGGGGAGGTAGATTAGGATTACGTTGTTTTTTTTCTTCTTATTATAATTATTATTATTTAATACTTTTTTTATATAATAATGAAAAATACTTTATCTCTGTTGTTGGAAATTGTGGCCATAATGGCATTTTATAAAAAAAAGAATGATTTAAACTTGTTTTTTAAGGCCATGCTGTAGGCATTTAATTGATGGGAGTGTATTAGGTGATATACTGATTAAACAACACAACCTTGTCTCATTTTTTGTGAAGAGGTTGTCCCTTTTCCTAGATAATGAAAAGTTGTTTTCTTTTTTTCCCCCAAGACAGCAATAAAATAAAGTGCCGACTTTCTTTTCCTTGAATTTTTTTAATCGGTTAGGTTTTAGGAAACAAATCCATTATTATGAATGGCCTTAAGGACAATCACAAGGATGCAGGTCTTTCTTCAAACCAGGTTTTATTTTAGGTTTTCTACAGAAACACATACTTTGTAAATTGATTATACAAGTGACATTCCCTTAACTAGATAGTAGCACCTTGAAAACACCTATCAAATAAGTACATACATGAATATATTTAGTGATCATGGCATTTTCCTCATGGCATTAAATAATTTATTGTGTTAAATAATGAGTTGTTCTACATTAATACAGGAATAAATCTGGTGTTTGGGGGTGGAGGAGTGACAAGTCAGAGACTGTTAATGGATATGAGTGTAAGGTAAGAACATACAATGATACTTATAAGTGGCTATTCCTCAGCAGTTATCAATGGACAGTGCAGTGTCAAAGAAAATGGCTAGCTTATATCAACAAGACCGTTCAGTTGTTGTTTTTGTACCATTTCTTAGAAAAAATTTATGGACAGAGGAATTGAACCGTCATAATGTTAATGCGAACTTAATTGAATTAAACATTATAAAAACAGGATTACTGGCTGGATAAAGAACTCATGGTTGTTCTGCCATGAGCCTCTGTATCTCAGAGGTTTAGAACTCATAGCCATAGACACCAGTTAGAATCCCACTGCAGGCAAGCAACTTTTTATTTCTCTGCATTAAAAATATGTATATTCTTTGTAGTCATTTTCTTTTAAATATTCATTTTTGTTTCAGGTGTTTGGTGCTTCAAATGTTGAACTGAAAACAAAAACGAGAACAGAGCATTTGTCAGAAAAAGATAAACAGAAATGTAAGCGAGTTTCAAGCCGCACCCCTCTGGAATCATTTCTGGGTGTGGCCGAGGAACATAGCAAGAAAGAAGAGGGAGCCTCAAATGGGGTTAGTGGCAGGCTTCTGAAACATCTTATATGGTTATACCTGGGATTAGCATAGAGGGATAAGAAACATCGCTTCCCTTCTAATCAGCAATCCGTGAATGAGTTACTCGGATAGCAGGTTATGCATAAAATCGCTTACTTTTAAGGTTATTTTTTTGTAAGAAAGCACATCATTTGTTGTCGTTTCATAACGACGTCTAGTTAAAATAATATCCATTCAAAAGAAACCCTTTTCCAATAAACATGATCGCTGTGTGGGTTCCTAGCCTTTACGTTCACAAAACCAGTTACTTTTGCAACACAAAGCAAACTGCTGAGCTGCCATCTTGGCTGTATCGCTGTTCCCATGAACAGATGAGGCTAAGATTCATACTTGAATTCAGCTCTACAGCCATTTTTGGGAGCCCTTCATTCATATTTCCTAAGTGAATATGCTACTTACCTTTCTGAGTTTCACTATTAATTGTGTAATCTTTGTTACTCGATACGATGAGACAACGTGCTGCTGCCGTAGGAACATCCTAGCTGAGTAACACATTCATGGATCACTGATTCGAGGGGAAGCGATGTTTCTTATCCCTCTATACTAATCCCAGGTTATACAGGGAACCGTTTGTTGAACTTGTATCCTGTTACAAAAAAGCTTCTGAACAAAAGGAATCTTAAAAAATTCATTTTTTTTTCTTCATTTTGGCTGTTTATAAAAGTGAAAATAAAAATGTAATATCCCATCAAACTTTGTACATTTATCCAAAGTGACCAATGTGGGCAACCCCTCTTTAGAAATTCTATTGCTTCCTTATGAAATTGTTCTGCTATGGTAGATTTATAATATTGACGACTATCATTTTCAGGAATTGTCAACAGTAATGTTCAACCCGTCGTCTATTACGCCAGAGGAATATTTTAATGCAATGATAGATTTGACGGACAGGGATATTGGGCGACCGATAGACCAAACCACAAAAACTCAGAAATTCAAAGCAAACCTCTGGCTATGTGAAAATTATCCTTTAACTCTTCAAGATCAGGTTGTTCCAATTATTGACCTCATGGCAGCTAGTAATGCTCATTTTAAAAAATTACGAGACTTCATCACCTTGCAGCTTCCTGCAGGATTCCCTGTTAAAATAGGTAAGAAATTAAACACTGTATTAATCCGTGGATGTATTAGCATAATTATATCTCTTGAGATGTCTGTAGGTTACCCATAGCATCTCAAGACTACGACAGGTTGCACAATTTTTTAAATTTAATTCAGAAAATGCTTTGTGGAATTGGTTTCTGATTGGCCAACCTACCCTCTTCAATGTACACATCAGGGTAAAGCCTTCTGCTGTACTATAGTTTTTTTCAATTATATGAGAACAGTGTCAGTAAATACAGGGGTTGATTTGGGATAAATCCAGGAAGAAACATGTCTAATTTTATTTTGTCACAGAAAACCCTGTCCTTTAATAAGAACACGACACTGTATAATAAATTTATGTCTCAAAATAAACGTGACATTTTATTGCAGTATTATTGTTTTCTTTGAAGAACAGTATCTTTTGAGCACACTCAAGGTGAGCAGTCATTGTTTCATGGTTAGTGTGTCAAATGGAAGACCCCTAGCTATATAAGTGAAATACCCTTGAGTATGGTGTTAAATCCCAATCAAACAAACAAACACACACACACACACAAAGAATTAAGCATGCTCTCTTTTCTAGGCACTTGTGAACATTTGTTTTCGAACTATCTGTCAATTTTTTTTAACTCAACTGTTTTTAACTTTTCAGAAATTCCTTTATTCCATGTTTTAAATGCCAAGATAACATTTGGTAACATATTTTCGGCTGACGAGGCGATTGAGGGGGTGACCTGTATCCGTGATGACCCAGTGATGACATGCTCAATGGAGGACGCCTGCTTCTTCCCACCACCTTCTTATGCAAGAGCCGGTAAGTTACAGGACAATCTTTAATACAGGGCGTGGTGCCAATGTCTGTTGATCATTGCAGTAAGTTTGTTAACACTGTCAGCATTGTTAGACCACAATGTTGTTGTTGCACATACCCGGTACATATAATGCATACAATTCCAGTGTGTGCTGCAGGATTAGGCTGGATCTATTGTGGCCTTCCTTTTGTTAGATCCTGAATCTGTTCATCTGTATTGGAAAGAAGGGAAATATACTAGCTAGTGTTGATATAAACAAGGTCCTTGCAGAACCATCAAGGATGGATATATGCTGGCTTTAACCACAGCCCTCGACCTTACCCCACTCCAAACCAACCTCGACTCCTTCCCTGGTTTACTGTAAATCAAGTTTTGTTGTTTTTTGTGTTTCTCAGGAGATGGTACCCACTCACGGTTGAGAGATGAAGATGATGAGTTGTTACAGTTTGCTATACAACAGAGTCTTCTGGAATCAGGAACAGAAAATGAACAGGTAATTTATTACAAAGCAATTCGTCCCATATCTTTTGTGTCACCTTAATTGTTATTGCTTTCCTTGAGATGTCTGTAGGTTACTTGTAACAACTCAAAATTGAGATCTATTCACAAACTTGTGTCTGGGAGTTTGTCTGGAACATGAGAATATTAATGGGTGAGCTTCATGTTGCCCCGTAGCTCTGAGAGGATCGGAGCAACAGGTCGCTCACAGATATATATTCTGATCTGTTTTTGATGTGTTAGTATTGCGTCTTGGACTGTCTTGTCTTTTCTTTGGCAATGTGAAATTTACATGAGATACATTTCTATGATTTAATAACGTTGCATAACGCTTACGGAAATAGTTGATGTCAGAGTACGTTCTGTTCTTTGTGACGCACAGTAAAATATGTGTATGCAACACAAAAATGATGTCAGTGTGACGTGTGAGTGGCACCAGAATGATCGGTGTCCAATATCATGTGTCCAATATCATGTGATATTGGACAGTTGTAGTTTGTACATTATATCGCAGGGATGGACAGTTAGGTGTATAATAAATAAGTGTATGGTATAAGCAGTAATATGCTTTTGGGGCATCATTTAAGCTGGATTCTAGAAACACATCTAATAATGATGATGATGCTAGATCTCCTGTTATCCCAGAACACCACTTGTATAATAAACATTTTGAGGTAATTAAAATTGTAGAATAAGTCCGGTAAGTAATTAAATAAATATATATGATTGAAGTGGTAGGTCAAAGTAACACTGTCATGATTGTACAAAGTTTCATGAAAGTGTGTACAGATCTTACTCAATCGTTGTTGTTGTTGTTCTCAGTGTTTCTTTGACTACCGGAACTATATAATGTCACAATTTTTGTATGAAAATCAGAATGTGCGTTCTGAATAATTGTATCTATGGAAGATTGGAAGTCCTAACTAAGAGTTTCTATGTTGCATCTGAAACAAAGGTGGGAAAATCCATATTCCAGCACTGTGGGCATGAAGAAAAAAATAAGTACATCATTATGAAGTTAAATAACACCAATTAATTTGTTTAATATTGTTGAATCTGACAGGTGACAGTGTGGGAAGCTCTGAATCGCAGTAAACCATCCAGCAATAATTTACATTCACAAGAGGATAGACTTCTTCAGAAGTAAGGCAATTTGTCATTTCTTGGACATACAAGGTCACAGTTTGTATTTGAAATTTTCCATTATTTAGTTGAAAATTAATTCATCCATCCAGCGACAGTCTAGGTTTGCTAGTTAATCAGCCCGTGTACTGACTTAGTAAGAACTTAACAAGCAGCTGTTCTCTTACTCTCACTATTCATCGGCTGTATACAAATACTTTCTTTATCTCTGATGATAAAAGAATGCCCATTTATTGAGGATTGCTAGAATAGGGTTTACTTTTAGACATCCAATTAATTCCTTTGAATCTAAATCTTCATTCGGACTTGATTGGTTTCTGATGTTTTTCAGACATCCAGTTTAATGGGTTTGGCCTTAATAGATATGACATAAACAACTGCAGTCTGAGGCGCCCCAAATGACATGACCTCATTTATCAGGGACCATACTGTTTTTATGGGGTTTCGTTTTTCAAATGAAAATTATGTTAATTACTACTGATCTGAGATCTGAGAAACAAAAGACTTTGTATCTTCTTTTGCATATCAAGTGCACGAAACTAACAAGTGTTCTTTTTTTTCCCTTCTGCAGAGCCATTGAAGAAAGTCTGCGAGGCAATAAAACAGACAGGCCTAGTGATTCTACAACAACAACAACAACACAGCCTTTACCAACAACTCCTTTGGATGAGGATTTACGACTTGCACTGCAAATATCCGAGAGAGAATTGGAAGATGTTGAGAAACGACGGAGGAATGAGGAAGAAGAACTTAACAGAATTATAGAACTCTCGCTTTTAGAGAAATAATACTCTTTGAACAGGTAGTTTTGGAAAATGACCAATAACTGTATTTTGGTTATTTTGTTTATAACACCTTCTGAGAAAAGTTAGCTGATCAGAGAATTGTGTAAAATAAGACTTGTCTGGGAATGGATTCCATAACTCCAGCGCAGCCTAGAACCAGTTGCAGAGCATGCTTTCATGAAATTAGTACAAACAGTTTTTATCGTAAAAGTTTAACATGGGATAATGTCATTTAAAATAAGAATTATTCTCTCAAAGTTTCACGAAAGTATACTCATATCAATAAAGCTACTCAAGTACATGTAGTTCTTAAAGTCAAGAAAAACCTCACCGATCGTAAAAAATCAGTTAAATAAATAAACACAATTTTTCATTACTTTTTCTGATTCTTAATGATAGATTTTATGTGAAATTTTTAAAATGGCAACTGACTATTTGACATTTTTCAATTGAAAATGAAACAAGGTTAAATATTTCTTAACTTTAAGAAACACCTCGTTGTTTTATGAATGCTTGACCTGCTCTATTTATTGATAGCGATTTGCTGCATGACTGATGGGTGTGGATTTGATTCCAGCTTTTCTTGACAATTTTCTGTTTTAACTTACTATGTGAGTTATTTTCTTAAATAACAAAAGTGTTGTTAATAAGCTACAAGTTACCTGGACATATTGGTGGATACTGAAGTGCATTCTCAGAGAGGAGGGCAAACAACGGGTCACATCAGGTGTGGTTTGATACCTATACTCTAATACTGTGTACATGTGATATGTTATATTTTCGTTATTATGTTTTTTAGTATTATAATATCAGAAATGGTTTTTTGTACTGTTTTTTTGTTTTTTGTACTGCCTTCATGACTCCTTGGTATCTTTAAAAAAAAAATTTATTTGCTCAGCTTTGACGACTATAATATTTGTAGATGTACTTTTACACTGTGGCAAGCATCAGTTTCAGCATAGACAAGCTGTGAGCATTTTAAGAGGTTTAAGCTGATCAGTGAATCCAAAGGTTCATTGTCTTACAGGTGGTTTTCAGTGTAAGTTAGTTGTTAGTGTAAGCCAACATTTGATTGATTGGTATTTGCTTTTATTCCATGCTTTATGGAAATTAGCTAATACATGTATCACAAAAGTGTACTAAAACAGTCTTTAAACACATAAACGCAACCATATAAAATGAAGTGTTCTGGTTTGTTAGGAAAATCTTCCTCCAGTGTTAAGTCCTCTGACTAAGGACAGTTTGTTTGGAGAGTAGCAATACTGTTTTACTAAGCACTGGAGGAAGATTAACTTTCTAATTTTCTCAAAACAGTTTAGAATTTATGGTTTTGCTAGTGTCAATAACTGTTGGAATACACTGCTGTCATATAAGTGAAATACCCTTGAGCACTGCATAAAACACCAGTCAATCAATCAATCCTCAAGTGTTACGTGTAAGTGAAGACAGTATGGGAATGCTAGGACCTAATGGAAGCTTAACATAGGAAGACAACATTTACGGCAAGAGTTTGACTTGTGAAGTTTCATGAAGTCCACCCAAATATCTAAAGTCGGCTCCTGTGTCATTCAACTATCCGGACTTAGTTTGAAACTGTTCCTAGATTACCAATTAAGACTTTCACAATCTTTAGTGTATTACTCTAATAACCATCAGGGACCGGTTGCTCGAAGCGCTATTAAATTTAATCCGCTATTCGATGACATCACGCCATGTTGAAGGTCTATCTCTAACCCGGTATTAGCGATTTAATCTGGTTTTAGCGGCTAATCGTCTTTCGAGCAACTGGCCCCTGGTTCTTCATCCTGGTGTGAAATGAGCGCTAGCTAGCACATGTTTTTGAGATTTACTGTCAGTTCTCATGAGTGACTATTTTGTTAGGTCAGTGTTGTTATCAGTATGTTCGTTTTTATCTCATCACAAAATGCATGCTTTATTCACATTGAGAGGTCCAGAAAATATAATTATAAAACTAGTATCAGTTGTAAGTGTACAGTAGTTTAAATATAATGATTGGCATCTAAAGTATGCCACCTTCCATGTCCAGTGTATTGGTATCGTATCTAATCAGCTTTCTAATACAAACACCCCCTAATGTATAGAATTTTCAGTTTGAATCAGTTTTAAGCAACATATTTTAAACAAATACTTATGACCATTAAAAGGCTTCTGTCAATATATGTCGATACATTTAATCGCTCTAATTCACCATAAACGGTTTGTTCAACTTTTGAGAACAGGGCCTGTATTCCTAAACATTTAAGTATTTCTTAAAGATAAGGAAAACTTAAGGAAATTTCAAAATATCTTTTACATAAGAAAATGCCATTTGTTAAACTGTTTATGGTTCTAATCGAAATTTATAAAATGTTAGCTTAATTATTTCACATTTAACTTTTTTCAATGGAAAATGAAAGGCTGAAATGTGCCTAAATTATGCTTTTACTTTAAGAAATTCTTATTATGAATATGCACCCTGTTTTTGTTTTTTTTTAAATATTGCAGGACTTATGGCACGGCATTGAACTGGTCTGTTCACACTTACTTAAGTTGGCTACAAATTTTAGTCTATCATTTGGAATGAAGAACAGTACAATAATGAATATCGAATTAAAACCTAATATTTTGTGTGAATTTGGAGCATTGAATTTCAGATCCTTTATTTATGTAAATAGACCTGTAGATATTTTATGATGCATCATTTGGTTGTTTAAATGTGATACGTAATCTCATTTCTAAAAGCAGTAAAAAACAAGAATCGTAAATCTTCTGGTGATTGGACGGCTGGTTGATGGGAGCTTGGATGGGGCTTTCCAAGGAAATCAGAAACACAAGCACGTCCTTGTGGTATAATGTGCTGTCAATACGGGGGCTTTCGAGTTTTGACAACAACAGAGTGATGTCCCTTTTTGTAATAACATTGTCACTTAACAGCACGGGATGGCTAGTCGACGATTTTTAACATGGATGATATAGGCAATATTGCAAATTATTAAATTAACAGATAAACCTCAATAAAACATTAGAAATTTTGTTTTCACATAAGTTGGCATTGTATTTTTTGCTAAAGTAACATTTGTAAAAGGATTATTTTTCTGAAAATCAACAACCCTTGTATAGGCCATCTTCTCTAACCAAGAGTTTTATTCCATGCTACTCTGCATTACAACCCTTGGCGGATTATTCCCGTATAATCAGACTTATGTTGCCATAAAGTGGCAATGTCATATTGCAAAGGGTGATAACTCCATTGTTGTAACGTCATAACTGGAAACGACTGTATTGGACCACATTCTTGGTTTTCTTTGTTAAATTTACTCGCAGTGAGACATATGAGTTAAATTACCCTGAAGGTAAAATTCCAGTCAAGCAAACAATCTGATATTTCAGCCAAGTTTAGATGCTTTATCACAGGGTTCGAATTAAAGAGAAGTTTACATTTCTGTTACTACCAAGATTGTCTGTAATTGTTTCTTCAATCAGAAGCGTTTAATCGAATAAATGGCTAAAGAAAATGGTACAAATGTGACAAGAAGCTCTATGTTAAGAACGTCTTGGTACATTCACTTTATAAATTTTTTTTTTATGAGTAGCGCACAATTTATGTCAAATTTCTTGTTCCAGGTAACATAGCTGTCCTTTGGTTTAACATATTTTTAATTGTCGTCAATTTCAACCATTCTGCATGGCTATCTCTTATTCGTTTGTGATTCGCTCAACAAAATAATGTTTGTGTCGCTTAGAAAGTGATTATTGACAATGTTTTCGATGTTTTCATTTTTTTGTGATAACACTCAGAAAATGATTTAGTTGAGTTTTTTTGTTTTGTATTTTGGTAACTTGAGTAGGCTATTAGATACGGGAGTGTTATCCCATGTTAACAAAAATACTGTTATACGCTTAATGTTAATGCTTATTTATTATACCTGATAGGACATACTTAGAGAGCACATGTAAGCTTGTTACTAAGTTTGTGTTATGTAGCATAGGTTTTAATGTATTTTGATTTGCTACAAAGAAGAAGTGCATGATTATTTAATTCTCAATACTGAAGTACGTTAATGTGAAATATGTTTCTTGTTCTTTTTTTGCATTTTCTACAAGGCCTCTCTTTGTAAGGGTTGTTTATAAGAGGACAGTTAGTACAGAGAAATTTTGAGTTCATGTTGTACTAGTACACATGTTAATGGAATTTTGTTTACAGGACTTTTTTTCAAAATATTGGTTAGTCTATCAGGACAAAGTCTCTCCTTGTCGACATCAGATAAGTAACTTTGAGAAGCCACTCAGTGCGGAGCTCTGGCAAAGATCAGTTTGTGTCAAGCATAGGCTAACAGCCTATATCTTGCACTGGAGGAACAACAATTTTCCACCTCAGCCATTGACTTTACACGTACTGGCTGTGTTACTGGTGGGAATACATTGTACATTGCTGTCACATCATTGAAATACAGATGAGCATGGCATTAATCACCAGTCCACCGCTGGAATTGGTGTGTGTACACATGTACAATCCTACCAGAAATGACTGATTGCATACAGGTTTGTGATTGGGTAATCAGATAGAGCTCCCCCTGGTGGCAACTGGTATGAAAAGTGCTTGTTTCATCAATGGCTAGAATGGTCTATAAATCTCTTTGTCCAGCAAATTAATCACACTGATGTCAACTTAATAAAACCAATAAATCATCTCCTAATTTAGATAAAACTTCAGACCTGTTATGACGGGCTATTCATCATGTCAATTGGTTCACATGCCTTGTAGTACACAAGATGATTCAGTGGTTTCAATTGGTAGACATCTCTTACCAATGTCATTCATCTTTGGTAATATATAAATGGGAGATGTGTTAATATAGGCATTGCCTGTTTGCAAATCCCTTTACTGTAATAGGAAATAAATTATTGTGTGTGCCTGTGTGAAAATCTCTGTACCTCCAGGAGTGGAAACAAAAAGCTAACCATATCATGATGGATTCTTTAAGTGGCATTTAGAAGTTTGAAGTACAGGTCTGTGCTGTTAGGGAGAACGGACAGAACGGGGTCTCCCTATGGTTATGCAAACTTAGTTTAGGAGGACTGATTTATAGGTTTCCCAAATTTTGTCATCCGATAATCAATGAAGATTGTATTTTAAAGCAATTTTGCTTTATTTTACACAAAGGCACACTTATGTATTTAAAAAATCAGCAAACCATGGGAAAATGCCAATGTTAGGTTACCTCACAAAATTTTAGAGGACCAATTTTAAGGTTATGCCGGAAAAGATTACAGCACATGCCTGGAAGTACATATAAGATTTAAAGGCTTGGTATGGGTAATAACTTCTTAGTTAATTGTATCCACTAAACTTAGAAGTTTTTATCCATACCAAGTCTTTCGATCTTACGTATCAGAGTTCAGACCCATTTAAGTTTAAGTTTAAACATTCCTTCTCAATTATACTACCATGTCGAGTTTTATAAACATATCTTACAAAGTGTTTCTGCGGATACTTTTATCAAAAAGGCTGTTTTAATGCTGTGGTACTCTCTGAGCTAAGGGGAAACATAAAGCTGCTTTGTTTATCTTGTACTGTAAATGTGGACACATGACACCATCTTTGGCATTCTGTGCTGGTCTAGTATTGTATCATTGGTTGTTGCCAGTAATGTTTAAGGTGGTGACCCTCGCCCCTGTGGTTGACTGGCATCAAACTTCCTGGCGTACATCGATGTTGGGCAAGAATTTTGAGCACTTTTCGAAATAATGGAAAACGGAATAAACTTGCAATTCAGCTCCTTTGGTGATTGATTGGCATAATGAAAAAGAGGATAGATTTACTTGTTTGCATTTTGGGAATACGCTCAGGCACTATTGGAGAGAAGTAAGAGGGATTAAACCTCTCTGTAGCATTTTGGGGATTACTGTATGCATTATTAGAGAATAGATGGGGAAAGATGTGCTAATTGCTAAACTTGCAACGTGTCAAAGACAAATCCAGACATTGTGGGTTGATTGATGGGTGTGCTGTGCTCAAGGGTATCAATAGGGGCTAAACGGGCGACTAGTGTTTTGGGGACATACCCAGGCTCTATTGGAGAGAATAAATGGGCTACTGTAACATTTTGGGAATTATTATAGACCATAGGACAAGAGGTAAAAACTACACAGTGGCAAGTTGAATGTTTATATATCATGTACATTTTCTTTGTAGCACATAATATTTATCAGCAATATGTCTTTGATCTTGTATTTGTGATATAATGTGTGAAGGTAAATATCGGTCATTATTTCTCCAGTATTTATTCATCGATTTGTATCTTTTGTACATTGATAATGCTTGTGAATATATATCAAGATTTGTGTCTTTGTTCATTGATGTAAAACTAACATCAAATAAAAGATTCTATATGTATAAAAAAAATATGTTTTTGATTTTGTTCAGGATTCTGCAAAACAGGTCATATGCACAATCTGATTAAAATAGATCCGCATCTATTGTTTCTCGCTAACATATTGATCTGACACAAAGATTTTCAACTAGGTTTGTGAAGCAGCTCCATGTTGCCCTGGTGCTCTCATAGCTAAAGGGGAACAAGAAGCTGATCTGTTTGTGGTGTCTGTATTGCGTACTGTATTTGTCCCGTCTTGTCTTTGTTTGTTGCCAGTGGTGTCCCTTATCCATTGGGCTGGCACGTCGTCATATAAGTGAAATACCCTTCAGTACAACGTAAAACCCCAATCAAACAAATCTGTGATTAGTCAATTTTGCTAACAAATCAACACCATTTTGTATGCCTTTGCACACAATCATAATAGTAGTGACAAACCCGATATTGTGATCTTATTTTTATCAGATTGGTCCTATAAGTTTTGAACAACATTTAGAAGTGGGGTAACATAATTATACAATTTCTGGATAACCACATACATATGCCTGTATCGTCATCAGGTGTAAATTGACTAAAAAAAAAATGTCAATTTTCACCGGATGACGATGCAGGCATATATATCAAAACGTTGTGTTCTATCACAAAACAAGAAGTGGTTATCAAGAAACTGTATAATTAGATTGGTCCTAGGTATAAACATTAAGGCAGTAACTGGAGTTTGTGCCAGTGGAGTCTGTCTTATATGGTGAAGATTGCTGAAGCCCTTTTGACTACGAGCAGTATATTTTAAACATCCCAGCGTCTTGACTGAATGAACAGAGCAAAACACTGGACATTTTAGGGTTGTGCTTGTGGGTCTATTACTATGGTTAGTCTACATCCCTCGCTGTAAGTGAAATACCAGGACTCAATATGCACCTTTTCAGTGGTGCATTGACAATTTAGGATTTTGTTCTTGGGATTGTTTAAGAAATTAAATTGAATTAAAGCACTTGTCTTGTAGAAATTTGTGCAAACCCACACAAAAAGTCTATATTCGTTGGATGTTTTTCTGGATGACACAGAGTTGGTCTCCACTTGTTATACATGTAGTTAGAGGCCCGTATTCATAGAGCTACTGGAGATAAATGTAGCTAATTGATAAACAATACCTTAAACACCAAAACATAATTTTTCTAAACTTTGTGAGATGCTCAATGCAAATAGTTTCTTCAAATGGAAACTTATTTCATTAGTTACATTCTTTTAATGAAAAATCAAAAGCTGAGAGTTGTCTATAGATTTCTGAACTTAAAGAAATGCTTTAGTAGCTTTCTGATTACAGGTCCTGAACTTTGCATGGTTGGTTTGGTTGGTGGTTTAACATGGTATTTTACTTATGTAGACAGACCGTTTACCTCTCACACTGTCTTATTTAAAAGCTGTGAACCATTACCCAAAATGGAAACATCTTGTGATTCCCTCATATACCCAAAGGTCAACAAGGAGACTTGAACCAGTGAGGAAATCATCGGAGGAGGATTGGTAGTCAGTCAATGAATGATGGCTCCTGAATTTTGGATGTGATCGATTAATTGGTGTTTTATGCTGTGCTCAAGGGTATTTCACTTATAGGACACTTATTATTGACACTAGAACAACCAAGATGTGAAATGTTTCCATAATGTTGAAAAGTTAATTTTCCTCCAGTGCTACGTAAAGACAGTATTGCTACTCTGCAAACAAACTGCCCGTAGCCAGAGGGCGAATTTTGGAAGTGAAATCTCATCAGTATGTTCTGGCATGGGTGACAAAAGTTCCATCTTTGACATTTCGGACTTGGGTCAGAAGAAACTTGGCTTGATTGGGTTTTGTTGCGACCAGAATTCAGAACATCGCATTATTGATTGGTCAGTCATTAATTTAGTATTTACCCTAAATTCATAGCCAGATTAACGTTTTAGACGTGCTCCAAGTATTTCCCTTATATGGCAGCGTGTATTCCAACAGTTATTGAACACTTACAATCATAAAATGTGAAAAGATTAGCTTTGTTGGAATGCTAGTCTTCCTCCAGTGAACCCACATTGTTACACTCCAAACACACTGCCCTTAGCCAGAACTTATAAACCTTTTATATTTGGTTGCAATTTTTATTTCTCGGACAGGTAATGTTATTTATCCCTTGTTGTGGGAATAGGCAGAAAGAAAAACCTTGTCGCTGGCAAGAGAAAGACCAGCACAAAATGTAAAATTCACATTAATGAGATAATGTTCCTAGTTTAAATCTCCCTTCTAAAGGAATACGTATTGGTCATCTTAATATATGCCATATTTTACCAAAAATAGACCAACTGAAAATACTGTTGTGCAAATCCCACAGGGAGATAGATATGTTTGGGCTCAGTGAAACTTTTTTAAGTGGTAATGTTTCCGATTCTTTACTTCAAATAGAAGGATATGCATCTGAACGGAAAGACAGATATTTAAAGACCGGTGGTGGAATTCAAGTATATATTTCAAATGTTTTGCCTTATGATAGACGTTCTGACCTTGAAAATGAATTAATAGAAGCTGTTTGGATTGAAGTTAAGCCTTATAAGCAAAAGAGATTTCTTGTCTGTTTTGTGTACAGACCCCCTAGTTCACTTGTCAAATGGACAGAAGATTTTGAACATATGCTGGATAAGGCATATTCTGAAGAAAAAGAACTTGTCATATTAGGTGATTTGAATATTGATCTGAAGAGCCCTCATCCTAAATCTTGGGAAGCCTTGGTAGAATATTTTTCTCTCAATCAACTTGTTCATGAACCTACAAGAAAAACTGGCAAATCTGCTACATTGATTGACCATATTTATGTAACATCAACAGAAAAAGTGCTCTCGGTTAATGTTCCAAAGTTAGCCATGAGTGACCATTTCCCTGTTTGTATCACTTGGAAATCAAAAGAGAATTTCTGCAAAAAACATAAACATATCACTGTACATTATAGGGCTTGCAACACATTCAATAAAGATAATTTTCTTCATGATTTATCAAATACACCTTTATCTAGTTTTGAACATCTAAAGGACCCACATCTTGCAACTACATCCTGGATTGAAAACTTCCAAACAATTCTAGATACTCATGCTCCTTTAAAACGGCGCCGCGTTAAACATATTTCTAAACCAGCGTGGTTAAATGATGATATTTTATCTGCTATTAATCAACGGGATCTATATAAACGACAAGGTGTGGATTCTAGTTACAGATATTGGAAAAAAAAAGTGACCAGCAAAATTTTTAATGCAAAACAAACTCATTTAAACTCTGAAATAAACAAAACTGAAAACAAAAAGGCACCAAACAGTATTTGGAAAATTTTAAGAAGAATTAATCCTAAAAATAGTTCTTCCTCGCAACCAGACAAAATCGTATTAGATCAAAATACAGTGATAAGCGACCCAGAAATGATCTCGAATGTATTTAATGAATTTTTTGACAGTTGTAAGAGGGATATTTCAAAATCCAGACTACCTGATTCAAAACCCAAGTTTAGCAAACTAGAACTTTATGTTAATGAAAAAGTCCCTTTGGATTACACTTTCTCTATTCCAAACACTACAGAGATGTTTGTTTATGAGCAGCTTATTTGCCTAGATGAATCGAAGGCATGTGGATTAGATAATGTTAATGCAAAGTTCCTCAAGTTGGCAGCACCAGTAATTAGTAAATCTCTGACAGCAGTTTTAAATAAATGTATTATGTCTAGTAATTATCCTGATTGCTGGAAAACAGCTAAAGTTCTTCCTCTACATAAAAGCGGCAATAAAGAATCTGTTAAAAATTATCGACCAATATCAATTTTACCAGTAATGTCTAAAATTATGGAAAGACATGTACACAATTGCATTTATGATTATTTACAATCTTTTGAACTATTAAATGATGCCCAATCTGGTTTTCGCAAGTCTCACTCTTGTGAAACAGCACTGATTAAGATGACTGAATCTTGGCGCAAAGCAATCGACAATGGGAGTTTAATTGGTTCTGTAATGATTGACTTTAAAAAGGCCTTTGATATGGTAAATCATTCTCTACTGTTAGAGAAGCTGAAAGCTTATAAATTTCATGATACAGCCATCAAGTT
>JAQQZZ010107232.1:0-15814 GCA_030265115.1 Mopalia vespertina | reverse complement strand
TTAACGGCTATGCTAATTCGATTGCAAGTGCAATACAGATGGTTGTCTTTGAAAATATGCAATAAAAATAATAAGTTCAGGTCGAAAATCAGTTGTCTTTCCCTTTAAGCGAGGGACGTGTTATATAACTACTAGGTGTGTTCATACGAGTAGTTATCGGGTGGACTTATTCACACATTGAATCCCACGATTCTGTATTTTAATCAGACGTTGAGGTGCTATAAGCCTATTCAGAACTTTCGTTTGTCAGTTTATTACAATCTTCAGTTACATAAGTAGGTGTCATAATTACGTGAACATGGTTGCGGCGATGAGATTGGACCTATAGTACGTGCTATCTACAGGATAATGCTGATCGTTCATAGAACATTTTATGTTTAAATGGGACATTAAAATACTCCAGTGGCTAAATGGATTACTGGCTGTTGGCAATCTGACTGATTCTTAGTTTAAAGTCCAAATACTCTGTGTTTTAGCTAACCCAATGCATCAAATCATCCAAAGCGTTCTTTGTATTGATCTATAAATAGCTATAACTTATAAGCATTCCAATACATAACTTATCTGCTATCTGCCAGTAGATAGATTTTGGGGCGTTTATTTCCAACATCGTGCTTTGGCTGAAACAGCCCGACCGCCGTTCGTTCAGACATGGTTGTGTAATTGTTGTATTATTCATGAAATACCAAAGCTTCCAGCAGACTGCGAACAGCAGGGCCACCTCTGAAGGAATCCACAGCCCTTATCTGTGTAAAATCAGCAGCTAGATTTGGTAATCTTTGACACGCACGTCACAGTCTGCGGTTACAGGAAGGAGGCCTGGTCTCAGCTGATTTGTATGTGTGTATCTTCACCATGGGTTTGTCTATATACCGAAAGTGAGTCCATGTCAGTCCAAGGCAGCCGGAGCACGTCTCCGCCTTAGCTGGATACATTTGGGCAACACAACATGGCGTATTTTTCAGATTATATGCAGTCATACTATGGTAGTAATATTGCCATTGTATTAGGGAATATTCAGGAGGACATGTCACGGGCTTGTGCGCTCTGAGCCCCGCTGTTTGCCTAGTGATTAGCCTACTGTCGCTCGCGGTCCACCGTCAGTGTGTCAACCCCGGCCTTGAAGCTTCAACTCTGCCAAACGTTTCTCACAGATAAGGGGAATTTCTCTCCGATTCAAAGACGTTCAATTTGCCCTTTGCTGTGAACTTTTGCTCTTTTTTCCTTCACCCGTCACCTCCGATGATGCGAGTAGAAGTACAGGCACGTGTTTTAAGGTGATTTAACTGACGTCTTTCCTTGATCGGTCTAGTACTGACAGATATCAGACTTCTAGCTGCTGTTGTGACATGCCCAGAGGGCTAACCGGGTCTGCCTCTACCCTATTGTTACGGAGTTACTCGCCCGGAGAGCCGTCGGTACTAAGCCGTCCCTGTAAGTCTCATTGAACAGTTTTACGATCAGTTATTTTGGAGAGGTTTTAACTGCAGGTCTGGGTTATATTGGATGGCTGTGAGCTGTGACAAGAGGTAAGACTATTTTAGTGTAATGTATGGGTTAAACAGTGTGTTTGTTTATACACTAGTTGACGTTATTAATAATTGTAGATCTTGACAAGTTTTCCATTTTAAAATTAAATTGTTAACCGTGCATTCAGGAATGCCTTAGTTTGGCATATATATGTGCAAGATTAGTCTCGACATATACAGCATACACCCTTATTGAGCTTTGTCGTAGTGAAACTCTCTGCTCGTCTATCCAGGCTAAGCATTAATTCTGTTTCTAGTTATGTTACGTAGTCTTTTATTGTCCAGGTTCCAAGTAATCAATGATCTACGCATGTATATCTAAGGTAAAAGTGTGCATACACAGACCCTGTTTATTTTGACATCGTAATATTGGTATTATATACGTAGATTAATAACGGCTGTGGTCATATACAGGGCATTGGAATAAAGATTCGAGATATAAATGTCTTAGGAATATGCCATATGAAATGGTATAATGTTTTAATATTGTTACAAGGCTAACTTCTTGAAATGGGAGCCAAATCCTCCCACATATTTAACATATCGGGTAGAAAGACGGGGATAATCTGTTAAGCAGAGGATACAGGGCGATTATCCCTACACCGTTCAGTTTATTTTCAACTCAGATACATGTGAGTTTGTATGTTTGTGTTTGACACTAGTTACAGATACACAACACACGAGAATACTGTAGAAAATCATAAACGCTGAATTAATGGGCAAATATATATTTTTATTGTAGAAAAAGACAATTTAGTTAGCTTAAAAGAAATACATTAAATGTCTTAAATAGAGTTTGGTTCGAATTTAAGTTAAAACCCGTTTTACCTCACACTGTGTTAGTTTATATAACTTCTTTAGGTGGCATTTAGAAGCTGGTAGTTTTATTTGTCTGTGTTAGTTTATATATTTAACATGAATACGCATATGCACGTATTGCTTTAGCACTCGACTCTGGTTTAAATCCATGGCTTGTTTAGACCAGTGAAGAATTTGAACTTCCCCCATGCGGCTTGACACAGTGTCAATTGCAGATATTGACATATTTCGACTCAATGTCCGTTTCTATGGCGTGTTTGTACGTGACAGGCTCTTCAAGTGTGTCTTTAGCTTTTGTTGATCGAGATTATATCTAAAATATCAACTTATCTTTGCAATTTTACTTCTTTTATTGTGATTTCCACATAATCGCTATTTGATTTGGCCATCAATTATAAGTGAAAATGCGCCATTATTAGTTTAATTGATCCTCAAAACAGACTTATTCCGAATGGAAGTATATCTTAATAGTTATGATGGTGTCACATCCAAGGAATCAAAAACAGTTCCTGTTCAAATCGGTTTAAAGAAAGAGCCCATTAGGTATATCATCAAATCTTGTTTTCAACCTCTATTTTTATTTCTTGAGCCCTCTGACAGAGAACAATATGTTTCAAACAATATACTGTCGTTACTTTGAATTGAATATATATTCTCCATGAATAGAATGATAATACCCACATTGGAGTTGGTAAAGACCAGCATGCAGTCTCTCTGTAGGAAAATGAATGTTCAACAGAACAAAAATAGCGTGGCTATTAGAAGTTCGATCACATCATATGCCGGGACTGGAATAGTCTTAACACGGCGCTAAACACCAATCAATCGATAGATCAATCGATTTCTTTAAACGCATAAGCTACTGGCAGAAACTATTACCAAAAAGAAAAGCTGGACTGCCAACAAATTTTATGTCCTGTAGAGTTGTTGATATGAAATGGACTGGTAGAAGTGTGGGGCTCTGTAGGGGTTCGCACATTGCAATTAAATGTAGACAATACAATATTATTATACAATGGGGTTTACGCGTATGGAGTGTTATGTAATGTCGTCCAACAGCTGCGTGTTTTTCATGTACATGCATGGAGTTTAATGACAGGACCAGCGGGGGTTAAAATATGGATTGATAAAATCATTGATCGGATACGAATCAATGCATCGTATTGATGGGGCGTGCTCACGGATTGCATAAAACTTAATCCTCAATAGTGAGCAACGTTGTACAGTAAAGTTCTACTTTAGCCGGAGTTTAAACAGGTATAGACTTCCATCATAATAAGGATTATGAGCATCGGCTGAGTTATGAATTTGTTGGCTTTCTGTTGGTCCATGAAATAAACGACTATTTTCGTCTGTAGTTGCTCCTAATCGCGATACAGGTACCAGTTACATAATATGTTGGGGAGTCTTGTATGATTACTTTGTGTACCCTACTTTGCTGCACCAGTCATACCTCCCGATGATGTGATTACCAATAGTCAGTTCTGTACTTTCTGGAACAAGTCGTAGCTGATCCCATTGGGGTAGGATTACCCTATACAGTTGTAGACTAATAGCTTCATAATCTAACTGTTGAATTTGCAATCCCTTGTCTCTTGTTGTGTTCCAATTTGCAATCCCTGGTCACGTGACCTCACACGTGTTCCAATTTGCAATACCTGGTCACGTGTCGTGTTCCAATTTACAATCCCTGGTCTCTCATCGTGTTCCTATTTGCAATCCCTTGTCACGTGACCTCACACATGTTCCGATTTGCAATCCCTGTCAATGTGTGGTGTTCCAATTTGCAATCCCTGGTCTCTTGTCGCTTTCCAAATTTCCACTATGGAACCCGTGGTCTGTTTTGTATCAATTTGCAATCCCTCCAATCCCTCCAATTGGCAATTCAGGTTCTCATATGTTCCTAGTTGCAATCCCTAGTCTCCTGTCACGTTTCAATTGGAATCCCTGTTTTCATCTCGTGTTTCATCTTGCAAAACGTTATTTTCACTTTCAGTAGTCCTATTTTATATCGATACTACCTCTGCTGCTCACATGTTATAGGCCTGACACTAATAGGCACTCTGAACCTGTTTCTAGCTCATCATCCAAACGTCACTGGAATATATTGATTAATTGTGTGTCCTAACTTCTGTCTCTGTCGAGTTGGTGATGTCCAAAAATGACTTCATTAATTTTATGACTACCACTGAGGAGTTTAACATAGTAAAGTATAGTAACAACTCTGAAGAAATATAATGATCTCATTTTGACTCTACGTTTCGGTTTATTGATCAAACCATCATCAGGGGTCGAAATTGAATTCATTATCTTTCTTCAGAGTTGTTACTGTAACTATACTTGACAGCATTAATCATATCCAACATTCTAACCTCCCAAAGTAAACAATAACATTTTCACATTGAAAGGCTGGGATATTGTATCAACACCATTTCCCAGGTCTTAACAAGAAAACTTTCACAGCGTAACAATATCAACTTGCACCGCGTAACAATACCAACTTTCACCGTGGAACATTACCAGCTGTCACCGTGTAATATTACCAACTTTCCCCGCGTAACAATATCAACTTGCACCGCGTAATAATACCAACTTTCACCGCGTAGCATTACCAACTTGCACCGCGTAACAATACCAACTTGCACCGCGTAATAATACCAACTTTCACCGCGTAACATTACCAACTTGCACCGCGTAACAATACCAACTTGCTCCGCGTAACAATACAAAATGTCACCTCTTAATAATACCAACTTTCACCATAACAATACCAACTTTCACCGAGTAATAATGCCAACTTTGACCGTGTAGAACCTGTAACTGTTTCACTTCTGTCTCCGTTTAATCTTGCTTGTCTAAATTTATATAACATATACGTTATTATTTAACAGCATATATATATCGATCAGTTGGCGTGAAACAGAAAGAGGAGGTTTCTGTTCTGAAGCGGATCTTGTCTTCCAGTGTCCGGTTGTCTCTGTAGAAGACCTCCTAACTTTAAGTTCGTTTATAAAGTTACACAGAAAGGGAAAGTAACCATGTAAAAGTCGTCTGAAGGATTTTCTCAGATAAAGAGCTGCCAGTATTCTTATCGAGAAGTTTAATAGAGTGTAATGATTCTCAGGGCTTTGACCTAGATAACCCGCTAAAGAATGCTCCTGATTGTTTATATTGTTCACACGGACTGAATCCAGCTGAAGGGTTACCCCTGTTAAAAGGCACCTTTATCCCTCTGTACTGTAACCCAGTGTTCCGGGCCTGAAATCGCCCCAAGCAATAGCCAATGTTATACTTCGCTTAACAAGCAGTAAATAAGCCTATATTGAGTCAGAGAGTAGCCACACAATAATTTTATTCGAAGGTTAAGATTTAAGGGCTTTTCAATCTTACCCATTGAAATTCAAGGTGTGTATATATAGAGTTGATCGAAGAGGTGTAAACTTCAAACTTCATATGACCCGTATTCCTGTACGCCTATAGGCGCGATAGGGGCATGACCGGACGGACTTATTGCGGTCTTAATATTTATATCCCTCGCTTCCCTTTTCTGTTTCCTCCCAGGGATCATTTTTAAGTAATACAGGATATATTATGGTTGGTTTATCAACCTCAAGGCTAACCATGGTACCAAATACTAGTTTAATCTGCCAAAGAGTTATTTGCGTATCCTACTTTTACATGGATAAGAAAGCTAAAAGGGTCCATGCGTGTTCCACTTCTTTTTATTCCGTGAAAACTATTGATTATAAGCACAACACTGTCGCAGTGGACCTTTAGAATGACACCAAGTTCATCAGAATCCATCATGATGTTTCACCCATAAAGCTTTGAAGTAGCTATTTGAGCGCCATGTTAAAGCACCTAGATTCTAAACGTTATGGTCGAAAATATCACAGTATATTACGATTTGGGGAAATTTGTTTCCGATTTCTTAACTATTTTTAGATGCCCCTTGACTTTTTTTAAGTTCACACAGAATGTTATTTTACGGTTTCTGCTTGGGTGAGCTTTCAGTGCCCTATAACGTTCTGTGAGTTGTTTAAAAACCACAACAGAGTCAATGTCTTCTTGTGTCCTGTAGCTGTACTGTAAATTTATGTTCTAGGTGTTATAAGACTTGATCCTTTGCTCCTCTAGTTTCCTGCAACAGTTGTAAGGCTATGATGCCGAGGCTGGTTGCCTACATAAATTAGACTGGTTTACTTCATCATAAAAAAACAACGTTACAGCATCATAATAAAAAAAAAACGTTACATCATCATCATATAACACAACGTTGCAGCATAATCATATAAAACAACGTTACAATATCATCATATAAAACAACGTTACATCATCATCATATAAAACAACGTTACAGCATCATCATACAAAATAACGTTACAGCATTATAATAAAAAAACAACGTTACAACATCATCATATAACACAACGTTGCAGCATAATCATATAAAACAACGTTACAATATGATCATATAAAACAACGTTACAGCATCATCATATAAAATAACGTTACAGCATCATCATATAAAACAACGTTACAGCATCATAATAAAAAACAACGTTACAGCATCATCATATTAAACAACGTTACAGCATCATCATATAAAGCAACGTTACAGCATCATATAAAAAAAAACAACGTTATAGCATCATCATAAAAAACAACGTTCTAGCACGGGGTAAAACAGCAGTCTTTCAAACACTGTTATGTAGCTAGTGCACTGTGGTTATAAACCCCGTGCATCTTGTTCTCTCACGATAACCATCAAGTATTTTTATGTAGTTTACGGTTGTTTGTATTTGTAATTCCGGGTGTAACTTTCACCTCTATGACAGGTCTGTATAATATCAGACACCTGGATCAAATTCCCAACATTCCAGGTCGCTAAAACAACGTGGCTGTGGCAGAGACAATATACATACAACATAACGTCTCTCTGGGAATGAGATCACTCCATACTTTATAACAGTCCTGATGAGATAATACACTTCTCAGAACATTTCTCGTACAGGGCACATTCCAATCGTACTTCTAGTTTGTTTTTAAGCATTCTTAATCTGCGCATCGATACTGACTCGACCGCATCAAGTTGTGCGTTGTCATAACAACGTCATATATTCATAGTGGTATTTAATTTTGTTTCATGTCCGTATATTCGTCAGCAGAATTATGCTTAACATATTTACCAATATTATGTAATATGCCTTGTCGTTAGAAATGTCTGTGATATAACGAATCCTGGTTGGAAACGACGGCCTATTGGACGGAGCTTCTGTCTCCCCTCTCCTTTCGAAGCTAAATAGCAACACGCAGTTGCCTTAGTTTAGCGTCTTGTGTTTGTCCTGTCTTTTCATTGTCTCCAGTCACGTTGATGGTTGTTTACTTCTTTGTCCCTGACGTCGGCGGGCCGTCATATATGCGTTAAGTGCCGATAGGTTCGGAAAGTACCGCGATCAAACAAACAGTCAGGTAGCTCTCTTTTTTTGGTGCATACAACCTCCACATACAACGAAAATAAGTTTGCAGTCCAGAAAAAAAGCTACTAATTATTTATGACTGACGCATGTTGCCTTCTGCAACTATGAAGTACTTCGTAAAACCACAATAAAATAAACAAATTGTCTTGCTGACTTTGCCGTGGAAGATTGCCTTCGTCCTCATATGAGTGAAATAACCGCCTACTAAGCAATCTTAATGTTAATCAAAAACAAAGCGAATAATATACACTGCCTCGATAGGAAACACACGACTAGACATAGAGGCGGAATATTGTAGTTTTTTGAATGATAAAACGTATTCCATTTACTTGAAACATGTAACAATCCACGTCAGAATGACACATATATGTATATTAGACTAATCACACAACGATGGTTTCACGACATAAATCATGCGTCACGTGATGTTATATATCTGAAATTTTATGTCTTTTACTTCCGCAAGCCATATCTTTAATTGTCATTAACATATACAGTAGGCGGATATGTATAAGTTATAATTAAGTGTGACGTATTGATCTATTGCAGACGTGTAAAATATTGTATTCTTCTGTGCGTTAATTAGAGAGCTGCATACAGAGTATTAATAGTGGGCTGATTTAAATTGATTATCCCGGTCTATATATTCCCATATTAGACCACCTAAGATAACTATGTGATTTAGATACTACACTTGTGGGAACAGTTAATATTTCGATAAATGAATGGAAACAGGTGCGACATCCCACCAGTTCTTTCTCGATACTAAATCAATTAACAGGTCTATGTGACCACGGGTTGTGCGCAATACAATGTGTATCTTCACTCCAAGTGTTTATAGTCGCCGTTAAGGACTGATACACTGGTTCCAAACACTAGCTTCTTCTGCTTAGTTTCAAGACGCCGGGATTGGACTCTTTGCATGGCGTAAGGGCGATAGCTATACAGGTTAGTGGCAATTGATGTAATGTTAAAAACAATCCGCTGATCTTTGTGCAACACAGAATTTGAGCACTACGTAACGATGTTACAATCACTCGCCTTGTATTGGTTATATAAACCTTACGTCAAACCTCTTGTAGTCTACCATGGGAAGCAATGAAGCCATAGATGGAAATGTAATCGATATAAATGACATCTTTCAACGATAAGAGTTTTGTGGAGCATCAGTGGATATTAATACTTTGAGCAATATTGATATGCTGAGATTCAATATAATATTTATGTCTACCAGCGGTGGTTGGTGAATGATGCATGCTTACTCGCGCTGTTGCTCCTTGAACAACAACAAGTCTATTTCTTTTGTAATGATTGTTATTTAGCGCCGAACAGTCAATTTGAAGTCTTCCTACACACTGCTTTGTTTCATCATGTACTTGTCCATTTGATTAAAATCGTCGCCGTCTAACCTCCACGACTTGCCTACGGCCCAGTCTGTGATGTGAGGCTAGATGGCTCTTGATGGTTACAAAATGGTACTTGATGGTTACAGAATGGTACTTGAAGGTTACAGAATGGTACTTGAAGGTTACAGAATGGTACTTGAAGGTTACAAAATGGTACTTGTCCTGTATCTTGCAGTTGATGTTTGTCAATGGATCCCTGATCTCTCAATCAAACTGCATGGTAAATAAGTTTTGATAGGGTTGTGGTAGGGCCATTCTTCAATAAAGTCACAGAAAATCTCGAGTGGTTCATGGATGCCTTATTTGCCATGGCGCCCTTACGGCAACGCTAATCGGATTTGATCTGCTTAAAACACTGCTAACATTCTCTTAATTAACGACACTTGTCACCTCAGAGCTAAGGGACAACATGAAACCGATTTGTTTGTGATGTCTTTGTATTACGTCCTGTGGATGTCCTGTTTTTGTCCTGTCTTGTCCTAATTTGTTGCCAGTGCGTCGAGGGTGGTTTCCTTCACCGATTGGGCTGGCATACCGTCATATGAATGAAAAAATCTTAAGTGTGGCGTTAAACCCTAATCAATCAAAGGAACGAACCTACTTTACAACACAAATCTTATTTGATGCCTTGCATTGTATATTTTAGCTTATTATATATGGATTAACCAGGTTTAATGTCCCTTTCCTGTCTTGTTTCACCAATGTTCCCATTAATGTCCCTTTCCTGTCGTGTTTCACCATGTTCCCATTAATGTTCAGTGGGGTTTTCTACAGTTAGTAGCAATGCTGTCTTAACTTAGCACTGAAGGAAAATTAACTTTCCAAAATTATGGAAACGCTTCACATCTTGTTTGTTCTAGTGTCAAGTATTGTTGGAATACGTCGCCGTCATATAAGCGAAATACCCTTAAGTACGGCGTAAAACACCAATCAATCAGTCAGTGGTCTCTGCAGAGGAACCGTCAAATTATGCATGACTTCAAATCACAACCATACAAATAGACTTCCCACGGGCGAGTCTCTAACAGAATGTTTTTTAATTGTCTTTATAAGGGCATCCATACACTGTATTTATTTGACACTAGAGCAAACATTGAGACAGCAATGTAATACTTGTGTTAGTGTTGCTTTTGACTGTTGAAGTACTCCGTCGTTATCTAAGTGAAATGCCCTTCAGTACAGCATTAGGAGTACTCCGCCGTTATATAAGTTAAAAACAGCATTCAGTACAGCGTTAGGAGTAGTCCGCCGTTATATAAGTGAAACACCCTTCAGTGCAGCATTAGGAGTACTCGGCCGTTATATAAGTGAAACAGTCTTCAGTACAGCGTTAGGATCCCATTTACCCGACTGTTTCTAGGACAACCGTTAGCAAAACAGCTTGTTTGACTATCTAAGTAAAGTTAGGCATTATATACAGACCTAGATATGTTCAGATTTCTTCAACCATGCTTTGATACGGAGCTCTAGGCAGTATCCCGGGATATAAAACACGCGATGGCCGTATGCTCGGACACGCAGGGCCTGTACAGGTATGTATCTGACCCAGTAGATGACGATGGCATTACTAAATGTAAAACGGGACGGTAATACAGTGGATAAACTATAGATAGCAAAATAGGAGGCAATAGTCTGCTGTATTGTAGTTAGACGGTGGAGATGACCTTTCATTTCCATAGTAGGTATTTAGTATTAGAGGTAAGTGATGAATACTGATGATGGTTTGATCAACAAATCCGAAAGTCAATGCTGATGCCCTACTATTGTTACTATGCTGAATCTTTGAATCTTTTCAGTGGCAGTCAGCACATATTGATACTGTATTAATGTGATGTCAACGCGATGGTTAAACAAAATAATTCCACGTTGTATATTCCACAATATTTAATTTCAAATTCGTGAGAGATTCGTGCACCCTACCGCTGACAAGCCTCGCTAAATACGGCAAATAATCCAACACATCTACTGAGGAGGTAGGTGTTAACCAGAGACATGTCAGAAAGACTTGCAGTGTCTACGGTTAAACCCTGTAAGATTTTCTCGAGCACTTCCCTCTGGAGAACTTTTAAACAGTTTAATAGAAGTTTAGGTATATAATATTATCGTTTATGTTTGGTGTGCAAATGTAGGCCTATTATTACTGGGCACAGATGGAAACAGCATTGCACTCCCCCACAAGAATTCGAAACTTGGTCTTCTGCTCGTATTCGATTTGTTGGATTGCCCACTCTGTAGGAATCCGTGCTGTCCCTAGTCTTCTGCAAAGTTCACTCTACATTCATCGTTACTTGTTTCTGTTGAGGTTTATTGCTTCGTTTGATTTGGCAATGTTTCAAAATCTGCAAAGTAAATAATGCTGAACACACAAAGAGATTTTCACGGCTTAAAAACTTACTCGGGGAAATAGGCTGGTGTGACGTTAACATTAGCCCAAGTACAGTTTGTATACGTTAAATGGGAATAAATACTTTGGGACATGACGAATTTCAAGTTGGCAGATTGAATACACTGGGCCATAAGTAGTGATATATGACCAGTCACAGTGCTTTGTTAAAACATTGCCCCCTATGTAGCTCAATAAAAGACACAATTAACGTGCCATTTCGTTTCAATAAGATATGTAAGTGGTGGTCTTTTTTTGTGACAGTGTGTCGATCCAAATGACTTGCTTTGAACAATGGCGAATTGACGAATTTTCCTCGCCTGTCGAGTCAATGGTTCGCAGGTCGTGTGAATGTTGTATTTCATGTTAGCTGTTAAAACATGGATTATCCACTTGTTTAATCTGACAGTTACTGACATTAATTGAACAGGTGTTAAACGCTCAGTGTTGCCAACTTGCTTTCCTCATTTCTTATATCGGTTCTGATGTAATGGTATAGCCTAGATCAAGGTAAGGTTCAAATAGATGTAAATTATATATCTGCTTTTTTCCATCCTTCACTGAATGGTGAACAGCCCTGCAGATATGCATATACACAGCGGTAATTTAATAGATCGTTAACGAAAATATGCAATTTATTAATTCTCTTAGATATTTGTCAAGATTCCTGTTGACATTATATATTTTGAAAGTCCGTACAACCAGAATTTTTTTCTTAAAAATGTATTTCAGTGTGTGCCAAAACAGCCGCTTATGACCAACTTTGTGTGTGTTTTTAGTGTAATTCTGTTTGTGTAAAGTACAGGTGCGCTAGTTGTTAAAGTAATTAGGCTCTCATCGATCTAACGCATGGGCGTGACAGACTGTATGTCATAATTTGTAAATGTCATTGATATATTATATAGCTCTATTGATGACACCTTATGTTTTCATAATGTTCAACAGTATAAACTGGGGGATGTGGTGACGTATGCTACGTTGTTCTGTTTTTGACAATGTGTTTTTTCAAACTGATGCCAATACAAATCTATGTCATTTCGCATATGAAGCCTGCTGTCTAACAATCGAATTTGTTTTTTTGTATGTTTAGAACAACTGACAGTGGTAAATTGCAATGTTAAAAAAGATGTCATTGTAAAGTATTTTGACAGCCTGTTTGTGAGCTTTGATAAACTGTAGTGGAGTCAGTGGGCGTGTTGTCCTTCAAGGTGACTGCGTTGACTGGTGGGTATGTTGATATCGTGGTTTATCTATGATATGTGGGACCACTATATGAGAGGTGTTACTTTAAGGAGTTTTCGGTGCATAACAGAGTCCATCGCTTCACTAGGATTTGTATAATTGTCAAGCCTCACCCAGCTTTATTTGATTATGTGACTTGAATACCTATGTGGGTTGAAGATCAGTTAGAATGCGGATATAGGACAGTTCAGTTTACCGTGCTCATCCCAAATTACATTATACAGCCTTTTATACCTGTATGTGATGGAGGACTGTGCTATTAGGGCGTATACATCACCGATTACCACAATTTCCTATAGATTTCGGTTTAAGGCGAGTTAATAAGCCTCGATAACGGAAGGACCAATTTTCCTACCTATCTATATTGGCTTAATATTTCCCGATATCGAAAGTGTGGAAGTGGATGATGTTTACCGTATAATATAAGACGACATCACCGCTTTATATATCAGGTAAGTAGTTAACCTCTAGTCTATATAGTTTGAAGAACATGTTAAACATATGTATATGTTGGCTATATATATAATATTCAACGAGATGTGTATTCGCATCTAACTTTTCCGCGACAAGAACAAACTCACAACTCCGAAAGATGACGCGTCTTTATTATCTATGTCAGTTAATTAAACCATCATTCCACACGTATAGAAAATATATATATTTTTTTCGGAGATATGACTTTGGCCTACTATGACAAACTATTAAGTGTGAATCACAGTATGGTGATGTCAGGATGCAGGAACACAACACTATTCCAAACGAGCTGGTAATTTGTTCGTTTTATGAGAAGGTTGTTCATTGGCTGAAGGCAGTACGTCTGGAGCCTATAATACAACTGTCTTTGTTGTTTTTTGCAACAGAGCAAATTAATTAATGTGGGTATATGTTTAATGTAGGAGTATAAAACACCGTCATATAAGTGAAATACCCTTAAATCACTGTGCGATTTGTAGTAATGATTCCGTGCAGGGGTTTCCCCTTATTTGCGGTGCTTTGATTGGTCGACTGTGTCGACCAGCCAATAGGTTGCAAATCAGGCTGTAAATAAATTTAGACGATTGATTACTATAAAGCCAGCAATATTCAGAACAAATTGGCAGACCACAAAAGTTAGATTTTTCACAAATACTAAGGATCAGACCCCCAAAGAATACAGAAGCTCTGTTGTGTATAAATTCCCATGCCAAGGTTGTAACTCGGAATATATTCGTAAAACCTGGGATTAGTATAGATTATATACTAATCCCAGGTAAATCCCAGAAAAAACCGATAGAAATTTAATAACGTGCACTAAAGAACATTAATAACCCTAACTCTGAACTGTACAACCATAATAGGACCTGTAATGATTTTCAACATATTCATGACCTGCTAAATCTGTCTGATATGTTAAATGATACTTTCCCTATTGATCTCTGTGATGTAATCCGTGTCAATACCAGTGTCACAGCAAGACACGGGTCAGTTCTTTTGTTTAAAGAAGTTTCCCCATACGCAGATGAAAGCCCAGGTTAATTCGTGGACCCAAAGCCAGCAAAGACTTAGTCCTGTTTAGATTATAACTCCAACTTAATTGTGTTGTCTATATGTAGTAGGTACATTGTACGTAGTAAAATGACTATGTTTGTATTAATATCCCAGTGTTTTAACTAGTACAAAAAGTATGGTTATTTGTTTTGCAATATGTTTATGTTTGTTTAATAGATTAATTGTCTGGCTTCATTCATAGTTCCTATATATTTGTGTACATGTCACTAATTAATGTATTCGCTGCTGGCAAAATAAAGCCGAACTATTCAGTCACAATGGGTCTTTCATTCTACAGAGTTGCAGTACTGATGCAATAACCGATCAGGTGTTTAATAATAGTTCTATACTTATATGGACGGATCCAGGAGAAATATAACTAACCGGGCTATATAGATGTAAGAGGAAAACTATCTCCTTGTTCCGATGATTTTATGAGTAACTGTTTTCCCAACTTGCCAAATTATGCAATATAATCCCTGCTCCAGGGCTGTTGATCCAAACACGGACAGGTGAACACTTCTAGCGGGCTTAAATGGGCTGCTGACTGCATAGCTCTCTGTCGTGTTTTAATGACCTCTGCTTAGTATAGATTCAGCAACCTCTGATCCACACCGAGACTGTGTTGTTATTTTAAGCTATGTCTTTTTAGATGAAGTGAAACTGATGATGTCTCTAGGGCTTATTGAATTAAAATGAATCTCCTGTCAGAGATGTCGTCTTTTTACCAATGACTTAAATTGATTACCTCTGGACGGCTCGTCAAACTAACGCCGGAGATATAATAAGTAAAAACAGTTAAGTCACTTGACATCGCCAACCTGAACAAAAATTGATTGGAACATCAGCATACAACGTTAAGTTAGAGGTCCGGGTGAAATATGGTTGACGGCTCTCTGTTTCTACTGGTAACCCTGGGGATTTTTAGCGAATTTAATAAACGTGTTTCGAATGGTTTAATGAACGAAGTTTGTAAACGTATGAATTCCCAGAGTGTCCGTTACACAGATGTAAAATAAACCACAGTTTATAAAGTCTAGATAGTTTTATATATTTACGCAAATGGTTAACAGCGAGCTTCCTGTTGCCCCTGTCCTCTCAGGGCTAAAGGACAACAAGAAGCCGATCTGTTTGTGATGTCTTTGTATCGCCCCTTATAATTGTCCTGCCTTGTCTTTGTTTGTTGCCAGTAGCGTTGATGCTGGATGTCTGGCACAACGTCGCGTGGGGGAAATAATTTTAAGTACAGCGTTAAACCCTAAATCAAACAACTAATGATGTATTTGCGATGACTTTATTGTGTTAAAGACTAATTTTATCAATGCACCATGCCGCGAAGACAATGCTGGTGGATGACTTTATTGTGTTAAAGACTAATTTTATCAATGCACCATGCCGCGAAGACAATGCTGGTGGATGACTTTATTG